>JAQQZR010000033.1:2930751-2948552 GCA_030068235.1 Notoglanidium macrostoma
ATAATGAAGGGTACCGGGGGGGAAAAAAAAAAAAAAAAAAAAAAAAAAAGGACGCGAGTGCGACAGTCAGATTCTCCAAGACGTAAAGCTCATTTCCTGGGACTACTATTAAAGAAAACACACCAAATATTGTCTTTGTTTACTTTATTGCTGTTTACTGCAAGTCGTGGGATCTCTGTTTTAAGTTAAATCTTCCCAATAGACGCGTTTTTTTGGGATCACGACACCAGGAGCGTTTTTCCCCCCGAAGAGAAACGTAAAGGAATGACTCGATATAAGTGAAGTACAATCGCATTTACGACGAGTCGAGCGGTGTAAGGCGTTTGAGGGCACGGTGTGACCCGACTTGGCCTTTAGGAGGAAACAAGGAGACGGTGTTTACAAGCGAGGCCTAGCCAAGATAAGATCTCGAGTGCTTCACTGAGCGCGTGTCATCACCAGTCATGAACAATGCCGGCCTTGTAGCATGTGTGCCATGGCAGTTTAGGAGATAAATAAGTAATGGGGCCGTGTTAGTCTTAACATGGGATTATTTCCAATCCCTAAAACTGTTTTGTTCCCACCGGGAACAATCGAACTCATCTGGATTGATCACAGTTCATTTTGGCCTGAATGCTGCAGGATAGTCTTTCACCTTAAACAGAAAGCCTTGTGCAGTTTAACACGTCGCGCTTGCTGCAGGAAGCAAAAACGATCTCGGTGTGGTGTCTGGGCTCGACCGAGTTCGCACAAGTGTCACGTTTAAGAGACTTCGGAAAATAAAGAGCAATAAAAAGTCATGATACAGGAAGTCGGTATTGCGCAATCTATTTATCTATTTGGGACAAAAAAAAAACAAAAAGAATGCAGATGTGGAAAAGTTTCCTGTAAGACGACGTTTATTTAACAGCTACGACAACGTGGCACGACGAGCAGCGTTCGTTTTTGCCTTATTGACTTGGAAGACGTGAGCCTGGTGAGGCGACGACGGTTTCTAGACGCTGTAAGTGTAAGGTACAACGTGACGCTGTTTGATGGAAAAAAAAGAAAAAGAAAAAAAGAAAAAGAGCTGTTTGTAGTGAGAATGTTGATGTAGTAGAAGTAACCTAAACACCAATCTCCGACAGAACTCGAACGACGACTGAAACGCCATGTGTGACTGCTGCCCTCTGGTGGCACAAAGCGCTCGGACGCGAGAGGCTTTAAAGCAGACAAAAGATCTTTACCAGGAGCTCTCATTTCAGGAACAAAGCCGACGAGCGGCGGCGATATATTATATAATATTATTTGGTGACTGGTATTGGAGCTTTGGGAGAGACAGTGAAAGGCAGTGTGTGTGTGTGTGTGTGTGAGTTAGTAAGAGGACAGAGACGGACAGGGGTTAGTACTTACATTGATGCTAGTGTGTGTGTTGCGCATTAGCCTGCCATCGTGCCGGGCCATGTCATCAGCGGACTCTTCTGTCTGAAACAGGGAGCGCAGTGAGCTTCTGCATACACACTCGGGATGTAACCGGATACATTACTCGCCGCATATGTTTAGAGACGTAGCTGAGGTTGAGTCTGAACTGTCTGTTTCTTGGGGTAAAGACTATCATGCGATCATCACCTTGACGCAGGTACTCCCGTAACGGACATAAATAAAAAACAGCACGGGCATACTGTGTCTGAGACGCTTCCTCGATGGCGGCTCGGAGCGACTCGCGTGCTCGTGTAACGCAGAGCGGGGAGTATTCCGAAGTCGGAAACCATCGTGAACAATATACAAGTGGCGCTAAAAGCGACATACGCGTGAGAAGTTACGCCGCTTACCTTGGATTTCCTCTGATTGAAGCCGAACAAGCCCAGGAGTCCCTTCTTCTCGCCTCCACCTGCACTCTGAGCGTCGGCGTTGAGAGACACTGCTGAAATATACACAGGTTCGCTGACTGTAACTGATCACAGCAGCGCAAGCGGGACGTTTTTTGTGTTTTACAGCCATCAGTGCGAAGGGAATTATGCAAACATCAGACATAAAAAAAAAAAAAAAACACTTATGAAGCCTGGAGCCTTATTAGTAACATGCCGCTAGAACTCATGCGGTATACCGAGGCAAATAAATAATAAATAAATAAATAGGCCTGTGGTCGGAGTGGCAAGTAACTGGCATCCTTTCATCTCTTCTAACCTTGGCGAGTTTGGGTCTTGTGCCCAGAGTGCTGTGGTATTCTTCGTCCATTCGTAATTTCTTACAGATTTCAAATGAGGCAGCGTTCTAGCCAGGCTGACTTGGTCGAGGCTGCGCTCTTCCAGTAGATGGCGCTGTAGTTCTGGCTATTCCGAAGATCTTAGTACTGCGCTCAATAGGCATGTGTTATGATCTGGAGTTGGATCCAAAAGTTTAACAGATTTTATCCAGCCAGCATAAAGAACTAACATAAGTGCAACTCTTCGGGAGACACGAACTCTAGACCGACCGTCCAATCAGAGTAAAGGACAGAGGGCAGAACAACATGTCTGGTGTTTTTCTCTCTGTCGTTTTCTCATCAATAAGAATCGCCCGTGGCCTAATGTTTTCAAAAAGATATTAGATTGCAGCCTCCCGTTCACGATCACGACCGGCTGTCAGGCGTTATCGGATGAAAATAGTTGTGCGTGCGAACCTTTGGACCCGACTCGGTGTAGGCTTGCGCAACGGGACGGGAACACCGTACCGCCGTCGAGGATGAAGAGGAGTTAAATGGCTCACGGACATGTTATTAAAGTCCGTGCTGCGACCGCAGATGTCACCATGATGAGTAATAATGAACATATTGTGCAGCCCTACTCAAGTCCTATGCATAATAATAATAATAATAATAATAGCAAATCCAAGCTTGTTCGCCGAGACGGACATGTTAATAATGCTCTCACAGCCTGCAAATTAATTAATCCAACACACAAAAAGCAACGGCTTTGACGGCTCAGCAGCAGCTACATCGAGCGAGTGATACCTGAGTGGTTCAGCGCGGGAGCCGAGGCCATTTTAGGCAGGAGAACTGGGAACAGAAATGACACCAGTGCAACATTTCAGTACTTTGGACTGAAGTAACGGATACGTTCAAAAGCCTGAGTCCGTTGTCCATACACCATTCTGTCTGTCCATCCGTCACTCTGTATCCATCTACCAGTCTGTCTGTCTGACCGTCGTTCTGCGCCTGTGTTCCTCTCTGCCCGTCTGTCTACTTTTCGCCCTGTATCATGTTTGTCTGTCCACCATTTCTGTCCTTTTGTCTATTGTTCTGTCCGTCCATCCATTTTTCTGTATATCTAATCGCTCGTTCCGTCCTTTCGTCTGTCTGTCGCTCACGTTGTGTGTGTGTGTGTGTGTGTGTGTGTGTGTGTGTGTGTGTGTGTGTTTACCCAGGGCCCGGTCGAGCACGTAGAGCTCACGGATGTCGAGTTCGGCGAGCGACTTGCTCAGGTCCAGCTCGTGCTGGCTGACGGCGTCACGGAGCAGGAGCACATGCGCAGGGTCGAATTCGCACTTCTGGCAGACGGTGGGCACGAGGCTTTGCAGGGGTACGAGCGGATTCACACGCACTATGGCCTTCTGCCCGCGGTGGTAGTTCACCACCAGCCGCACCGACTTCTGCACGAGAGAGAAACAGAGAGAGACATTAGGTTGAGCTTCCGGTTAATCCGTTTAACAGCCTAATCATCAACATCAACTTGTTTGATTCTCCACTGCCGTCTCAAGCGACGGTTCATTACTTTAGCAGTGCGGGCGTCATTCAGGTGATAAGGGATCGGGCTCACGCTATATACACGTGGAGTACGCGCGTTAACAGCGCCAATAAAAGATGTAGAAAGAAGGTGAACGTTGATGAAGTGCGTTAAAAAAATATATATATATACAGCAAAGCTTCATGGTAGATTGGAAAAATCCCATTCGTGGGTGCGGCGCTGGTCATCGTGTAGTTGTGTGTAGTCGCAAGTCGTCATGTAGTCATGACGACAGCCGAGGTGAAAGGTCGGAGAGAGAGACAGCACTTCAGAGAGACAGCAATAATGCATGGTAACTAAAGGTAAGACCGCCATTAAAAATTCACCACATGCCAGAAGGAGGGAAGACTCCAGAGTGAGAGAGCGAGAGCGAGAGAGAGAAATGGACACTCGAGACAGAGAGACGGAGGCCACTGTACCTTGGCTCGAGTGTGTTTGGGAGCAGCCGGCTCTTCCTGCTGAGGCAGTTTGAAGGGCAGAGATGACGTTACACGGAATCAAACAATGCAACAAGCTTAAAATCGTCATGGGACTCGAGAGCAAATGCGACACGGAAGGAGCATGAACTACAAAGATCTGGATAACGTACTGTATACGGTCTTGGCATGTGATCTCTGCGGGTCTCTCACCCGTGTCAATCACAGCAACGCTAGCCAATCCGGGGTATCTACGAGCACGTGGATGTGGAAGAGGGCAGACAGCACCGAGAGGTTTTTTATGCTGCCCTGTGAGGCACCGATTACATAAAAAGGCAGGAACATGAGGACTGATTACGCTTTCGGAGTTACGTTACTTCTTGAAGGCAAGAACATAGAAAAAAATATATATATAGTTTGAAAAATGTAAGACGTGATGGTATTCACCCGCCTTAAATTATTCACGGCACGAACAGCAGAAGTCACACGGTTGACTGGAGCGCAATTAAAATGTCATGTGACGTCAATTTAAATACCCATGTTCCAGGAACGAGCGACATCGTGGAGCTAGAGCAGACCATGTCCAAGACAAAGCGATCAGCATTTTAGGAATATTTATGCAAAGCTCAATACAGGCAGGTAAATCATTTCCATTACTAACAGTACGGAGAACTCCGACAGGGCGGACTTTTCTGGAAGTTTGCGTTTCTCATTCACAAGGTCAAAATAACCGTCGATCTTTATTTTGGAATCTCGGACACTTTCATGGAAGCCGACTAACCCTTGACTAAACGCTGACACGGACTCTGTCAGTATAATGTCTGATCGTCACATGATGGTTTTAAAAGGTGCTTAAGATAGTAGTAATAATAATAATAATAATAAGGAAGTACATATTGTCACTTAAACATAATTAAGAAGAAAAGACGTGTGCTAAATGAGGACCCAAGTAAACACCTGGAGCTAACGAACCCTGTTTTCGATTTCTTTAAACAATGCCATGGATTTAAGAACAGCCTTAGTAAAACTGTAATTCAGTAGTCAGTGTGCGGATCACGTATCTAAGCCGTCTATCGTCGAACAGGAAGTGGCGAATAAAACTATTTTCAGCGCTATCCGACAACAGAACGCAGCAGCTTACGCATAAACAGCGTTTAAACGTGTGCTTATGTTAAAAAAAAAAATATTGAAATGCTGTCTGGATATAAAATGCGGCTCACCTCTGGCACTTTGGGTGCGGGTTTCCTGGGTACCCGCTCCTCTGTAGTTCTCTCCTTGATGAGGGCGCGGCTGGCGTGCAGTGTTCCCAGGACGGTGTTTGGCTTGAAGGACACGGACTGGCCCTCAGCTGACGCCAGCTCCAGAGTGTGTTCAGCTGGATTCAGGTGGTACTGAGCGCACAAGTCCACCAACACGTCCATCAGAGCTTTCCTGAGAGAGAGAGAGAGAAAAAACAGAGAGAGACAGAGAGAGACAGGAGGGCAAAATAAGGCTAGGGTTACAAGTCTTTAGTGCCAGCAGAAAGAGGTGTAATTACAGCATGTGACACTGAAGAGACAGAGAGAAAGAAAGGCGTGTTTTCTTTTCTTTTTTTTTTTTTTTTACGCACATTTTGAATTCGTACTTCAGAACGCTCGAATGGGAACGGCAGAAACGCAAGTAAGCCCAATCAAAACAAAACTAAACCAATCCTAATTAACCACACTAACCCAAATCAAGCCAGACTGATCTAAACCAAACACAACGGCACTATAACAGCGCAAACCAAACCGTTTTATTCTTTATATAGTTTACAGATGTGAGCTATTCCGTGAACATTTCATAACATGGGCCGTGCTGCGTCCTATACTAATGCACAGAGAACGGTCATGACTTCGATTATTATTATTATTATTATTATTAACAATTAGCATATCTGAGCAAATTAGCCGCGGTGTAATAAATCTGTCTGCTTTTACTCTTTTTGTGAGGATGTGTACAGTTTGGAGCCTCTGTATGAGACACAGGATATTTTGGTGCGTGTGTGTGATTTAGTAGAGTTGGGTTTTTTTTTTTTTCTTCCCTTCTTTATTATAAAAATTATTCTTTTTATACTTAAGGTGTGTACAGGATTGTTTTCAGGAAAATGTTCAAATGTCCTCGCGCTTCATGTGTCGTGGCCATACGACATTTGTTTATCAGAAGAAGAAGAAGAAGAAGAGAAAAAAAAAAACCCCACCACCGTATCACGTTATAAACAATAAGTGGATTTATTACTCGTATATCAGTGCTGAACTCCGGTTTTAAAGATTAAATCCTAGATGGCCTTGAGGGAGTTAAGCCAAGGGTTGCGCTGCAACTGTTTTGATTTGATCACTTATTACATCCAAAAGATAATCAACGTAACTAACGAGTGACGTTAAATCGCGTTCACCCGAACACTATGGTCCGGAAATTTGGTCTGGCTCCGACTCCTTAAGAACAGGATGAATTATTTCTCGCCTATTAGTGCTGTTTTTCTCAGCATACTCCCTCCTCTTGCCAGTCGTCGGTGCCGTCGAGCTCATGTATGCGGAAGGGGGTCGACGGCGCTTTCCTCCACTGGATTCGTGTGTAGCTAGATCCTGCCATTGGGTGGGAATTGGGACATGACCAAGATGGGAAAATGAGCAAAATGTTGCATATAGATTGCATATTTCAGACATTGAGCTCACAGGTAAGGTTTCCTTCTGATGACTCTTCCATGCAGGTCATGTTTGTCAGTGCGAACCCTGGGTGCGAACCCAGGACCTTCTTGCTGTGAGGCGACATAATATTTTGACTTGGTTAGTATTAGATAATAATTACCTCCCGTCCACATTGACCAGGGTCCCGTATCCATTAGGCAGCGTGATTTGGAGGTCCACAGTGCTCTGGGTCACGTTCTCCTTGGCGTCGGGTGCCGCTCCTCCATCGGGGATGGCGTTGCGGAAGACCTTGCGAGGGGCAGGCTGGGGGGCGGAGGGTGGAGGCGGAGCACGGGCCTTCATCTTCCTCCTGCACAATTGAGAAAGACGAACAGATGGAGGTTTCGCATGACTGAATATGATCCATTTAGCAAGCCCTTCCAGTATCAGGGCTTCAGTAGTAAACCTGGTAGTTATACACGGTCACGAGCTACACGATAAAAAGGCAGACCGTTATTGGTAGACCTCATCCAAGAATAAAAAAATCTTTCTCAAAATTCTTATAAAACGGTTGGATGGAAATGCCCGAACAGATACATGGCGTTATGCTTCGTGTTACACCGCTAAGGTCAGTTCAGATAACTTGCACGCCGCATTTCTTCATACTAAAAACAACTGACTGTAAGAAACACAGTTTCTCGCCGTCATCAGACAGGTATTTTTATGAGTGTAGATCCAAGTTGACAAGCTTGAGATCACCTAGATTTCCATATAAAGGCCAAAGACAAGATCGTTTTACAACACAAGCGACAAACACCTTTGAGAAGAAAAGGGATGGGCGATAGGACTAGGATATTGATCGCATGATAAATTACATCACTACACTTTAATGAGATATCACGTGGATACTGATATCTTTTATTGGTTATATTATCTCTCGACACGTTAAATTAAAAATTCTACAATCCTCATTTTTTGACTGGTTGTATATTAAAAATGAACCCACAACTTAAACTTTCCGAGCAGCTGTATGAATCCTGGTTTTAAAATTCAACCATTTTAAGGCTTTGAGGCTGGAATGCACGATTCAGCTCATTTACAAAGTGCCTTCCTTCCTTTTTTCTTTTTTTTTTTTTGGGGGGGGGGGTTGATTGTAATTACATAATCAGACTTGAACCAGATATTTTAACTATTAACTAATGCACTTAAAAGCAAATGAGTTGCCTACATCTTACATCTACGATATGTACGCTATCAGTACTTTATCCTGCTTAACTGGGTTTCTAGGTAACCGAAAGATGAACTTGGGCACGCTGGAGCTTTAACGTGCTTGGTGGAGTAGCTACTTCCACTTGATTTTTTTTTTTAGGACTACTAAGATCAACCAAAAATCCAGACAATGTACCAATTTGATGTCTTACAAATCGCCTGTTCGGACCGCGTGCGGCTAAATTGTTGCTTTTAACCACGCAAAGCTGCTCGAGGCAAATGAAAAACGGAATCGGCGGACTCACGTCACGGCTGAAAAGTCGCTGCTTTCCGAAAGACCATCTGCATGCGATGGCATTTAGGAATACAAAAGCAGGGAGTAATCCGGGACGAGCGAAGACGTCTCTGCCGGTCTGCTGCGAGATGGAAAACATGTGAATGTGCCGTGGCGTGTAGACCTTGAACTCGGCCTGCTAATTATTAATAAAGTTTTCATTCTCCTGCTCTGTAACCTTGTGGTGTCGTTCACTTGTTGTGCGAGCAGAAATGCCCTCTACCGTTGAATCAATTTTGAATATGAAACGGTGTACTAAGAAACTCCAGAAACAACGATTATTACTGTTACACTTTACGTCTACATCCAGGTATCTAGGAAGGTGGCTTGGAAGCGTCAGTGCTGTGATATATGTAGTTCGCCACACCTCCGGTGTTGACAGGATAAGACGTTTTGAATGTGCTCTTGTCTCAAACTCGGTGTCTGGTCGGGTAGCGCGCCACCGCCAACAAAGAGCCTTTTAGGTTCGAGCCGGGTCCTGTGGGAGAGCAGGAAACTCTCAGCTTCCCAGCTGGCACTCCCAAAACACACAGCGACTGGGTTACTAATGCATCTGCTCGGCCTTTTAAAGTTAGACTGCTTGGTTTTCAGGACTCTTGGGGAGGAGTCTGCTTTCATTGTGCTTCCCATACGGTATGTTTTAATAAAAAAAAAAACCATAAATAAGAAAGATGTCTGATACCAGTATCGGTATTGATAAATCCCTACTATTTAGCCAAGCTAGCAAATCCCGTGACTACTGGATAGTCAACTCTGTGCTACATGACTAACCTGATTAAAAGATTAGTGCTTTCCTGCTCATTCCGCGACCCAAATTCGTCCTTCTTTTCCGATCTCTCTCTCTCCGGGTCGGGTCGGCCGAACATTGACGCACCCAAACCCGTGCTCCTGGCCTGCTATAGCTGTATAGTCTGTTTTCCTCAAAGTTTGATGACTTCCTTCATCTAATTCACCTTGTCATGGAGCATTAAATAAGGCATGTTCGAGTGGAAGCATCGTTAAATTCTGCTTCGTTAAGTTTTGGCTTAAATACTCCGTTCAATGCAGCTAATTAGCTAACTTACTCGCTATACGATATTGGCTAACACTTCCTAGCCTCGTCAGTTAGTTCTCCAGGGAACTAAAACGTGACCGCGCGGCACAATTGCACGTTGGATTCGTTTTTTTTTTTTTTCCATTTGTCCTCCCGTGTAAAATACTGAATATTCGTATCAAAAGCCAGCTAGAGCGTGATTTTTCTTCTCATATCTTTGATCATCACAAATCCACAACACACTCCGAGAGATTTCACTTCTTTACATTGCATTTCTCCGATTTAATTATTATTTAGGCACCCACCTAAATGAAAATCATCTGAGCCTTGGCTCTTTTGTACATGTTACTATGCAACACACACAGCCTGTAATATCTCCTGTGGATAAAAGCTCTTATTTCAAAGCTCACGGCGATACACTTTTACAAAAGGCAAGGACTGGAATGACAGCGTGGCCAAATACCTCATTCAAGGGGGGGAGGGGGGAAAAAAAAGGAAAAAAAAAAAAAAAAGGAAAAGCCTGACTTGAAAGAAGTTGCAGGAGGATTTGGAGTGGTCATTTGGCTACACTTCATGTTACAAAAAAAACAAAAAAAAAAAAAACAAAGCTGCCTGTTTTCTACAAACGAAAGTTCACGGACCTCTCAACTTTCTGCCTCGGAGTACATGTAACAGATTAGGTTGCCTGCACCTTTTTTGCTTAAAGCACTGTACGCAAAACAAGGGAAGAACGCTTGGAGCAGCTTATATAGAATGGAGTGTGGGGTTTTTAATCCACCTGGTTTCCACGAACACCAGAAAATTGACATGCATAGCTAATTTGGTAAAAATGAGTATGAAGCGACCAGTCAGATGTGTCAAGTGTTGTTCATCCTCATAATATTCAACAAAGCAGTAGGTGATGAAAAAACACATTTGTATTCGCACAACACATTGTTACATAATTGTCGGTGCGTCAAACTTTCGTCTTTAACGGTCCCGACCAATCGACCTGTACGTTGAAATTTAAGCTCTTCTTTGATACTAATCTTTCACCAGCATTTAATTTGCTTCAAAGCTTTATTGTCCTCCCACATGTCATATTTGCAAAGTGGGAGGTAAAACCAAAATGACCAGTCTAGCTGGATCAGATTGCAACGTCTTTATCGATGTGCGACACAGAACAGAAACTGGCACCGTTTCCTACTTAAACTGAAGAACACTACTGCGATATCAAAAATCACTCACCAATGACGTAATAAATTCATCCCAAAAGTGTTCAGTGGGCTTGAGGTTAAACTCTGTTTAGGAACACACCAATCTCACCAAACCAGTTCAGTTCGGTTCAGTTCAGTTTATGTGTCATATGTATGCGGACACAGGATCAACATTACCATGAAATGTGTTGGACGAAAGTACAAACAAGAAACAAGTCTCAGTAGCGCAGGCCTATACAACCGACTTGAACATAAACTTAGAAGATAAGGAGAAAAGGGGTGGGGGGGGGTACACGGTCATAAATAATGGGTGTAGTGCAGACACCAGTATTGCGCATTAGAGAAAGTGACGAATGCAAGTAACAGTAATTGCACATTGGGGCAAAGTGTCAAGTTAAGTAGTAAGTGACAAATTAAGTACTACTTGACATTGCAGACAGAAAAAGCAGTTTAGTGGTATGTTGGTAACCAGTGCACTGTGGGATCTTTAGCTGCTGATGATAAAAGCTGTTCTTAAATCTGGTAGTCCGTGCAGCCATGTTTCTGTATCGCCTTCCAGAAGGTAACAAAGGGAACAGTTGGCGTGCTGGATGGCTGTGGTCCTTAATGATGCTGTGTGCCTTTCTCAGGCATGGTTGGAGGTAGAGGTCCTGAATGGTAGGGAGGCACTTGCCGGTGATGTGCTGTGCTGCCTCCACTACTCTCTGTAGTGATTTCCGGGTGTGGGTAGAGGAGCTCCCGTACCATACTGTAACACAGCCTGTCAGCAAGCTCTCTATTGTACACCTGTAGAAGTTTGAGATGATATTGGCATTCATGCCAAACTTCTTCATCCTCCTCAGGAAGTAGAGTCGCCGACGAGCTTTCCTGACCACGGTGTCGGTGTGTGTTGTCCAGGAGAGGTCCTCAGTGATGTTCACTCCGAGGAACCGCTGATGTAGTTGAGGCCCGTGTGTGTCCCCTTGTTGTCTCCTGTAGTCCACAATCATCTCCTTAGTTTTGCTGACACTGAGAAGAAGGTTGTTGTCCTGGCACCAGCTGGTCAATGCCTTCACTTCCTCCCTATATGTGGTTTCGTCATTGTGTGTAACGAGACCCATAATGGTCGTGTCATCAGCAAACATGATGATGTTAGTGTTGTATTTGGCGGTACGGTCATGAGTGAACAAGGAATACAAGAGGGGGCTGAGCACACAGCCCTGTGGTGTGCCCGTGTTCAGGATCAGCGAGGAGGAAGTGTGGCTGCCAGTTCTCACCACCTGGGGCCTGCCTGTCAGGAAGTTGAAGATCCATCTGCACATGGATGTCCCCAGTCCGAGATCATCAAGCTTAGAGATGAGCTTTGAAGGGATGATGGTGTTGAATGCCGAGCTGTAGTCAACGAAGAGCGTTCTCACATATGTATTCCCTTTTTCCAGGGGGGTGGGTGTTGCCAAGGCGATGGCGTCCTCCGCGGCCCCGTTTGATCTATAGGCAAACTGAAGAGGGTCTAATGTGTCTGGAAGGGAGTCGCAGATCTGGGTTTTGACCAGACGTTCGAACCACTTCATTATTACTGATGTCGGTGCAACAGGGCGGTAGTCATTCAGACAGGTGACCACAGTGTTCTTAGGGACAGGAATTATGGTGGACGCCTCGAGGGAGGTGGGGACCACAGACTGGGAGGTGGGAGGGAGGGATGTCTTTATGGACTTCGCTTTGCGCACAGGGCTTGTAATCCTGTAACAGGAAAGGATCTTCCCCAAACTATTGCCACCAAGTTGAAAGCACATGGATTTCTTTGTGTGATGCAGGATTGACCTTATTCTTCCACTGGAACCAAGAGTTCCAAACTCTTAAAAACAGACCCAGGTTATTATTCATCCTCCACCAAACTTAACTGTTGGCATGGTGCATTCTGGTAGCTAGCATTCTCCAGGCACCCACCAAACCCAGATTTGTCCTTCACACTGCCAGTTAGTGAGAGGTGATTCATCACTCCAGAGAACACATTTCCACTGCTCCAGAGTCCAGTGGCGGTGTGCTTTACACCACTCTAGCCAATCCCTGGCATTGTGCATAGTGATATTAAGCTTGTGTGCAAGCTATGGCAATGGAAAGCCATTTCATGAAGCTCCTAACGTACAGTTCTCGTGCTGATGTCGCTTCCAGAAGCAGTTTAGAACGTTGTCGTCGGTGATGTAACAGAGAATAGGCGGTTTTCATGTGCTGTGCTTTAGCACAAAGCAGCTCGGTTCTGTGAGGTCTACAGCTTCTTGGCTGGGCTTCCGTTTAACAATAATAGCATTGCAGTCGACTAATGCAGATCTAGCAGGGAAGAAATTTCACAAACTGTCTTGTGGCAAAAGTGGCATACTATGAAAGAGCTCTCGTCAGTGAAAGTCAGTGAGTTCTTCAGAACCACCCAGTCTACTGACAGTGTTTGTCTATGGAGATTGAATAGCTATGCTCTTGAGTTTATGCACCGCATAGCAATGGGTGTGGCAGACACACTTGGATGAATGTCCACATATAGTACCATGTAGTGTACATCCCAAATGAAAATGTTTGTGAATGTCAAGAAGGAGTAGAATATTTTTTTTAAATGTCCTGGTCCTACCTATTAGTTTGCTGGGAAAATATGAATAAATATAACGAATACCCACACATGAAATATTGTCCTGGATGCTCAGGCTACTCATTTGTCCACACTTAAATACAAGAGCTGGCAAAATTCAAAATACAGCGGCCAAATACTGAAACTAAACAACGCTAAAGTAAAAGTCAAAATGCCTCATACAGGCCATGCAACAAAACAAGTTATTGCACAGAAGCTGAGATCTTTAAATCCACCAAGTTCAAAACTAAGGAATAAAAATAAAACGATGCCAAAGTTCAAGTCTGTCTGTCCATTTGCGATGAGTCTAGGCAAGTCTCATGACAAGATTTCTCGTCCTCATGACAGTAGATGTGTGCTGACTCAAATAAACAAGAAAATCTGTTTCCAAAAGACCTCCTCAAGCAACTGGAGCGTAAACGCTGACCTGTACACAGTCGGCCAAGGAACAAACAATGGCAGCTTTATTAGAGCCCATTAATCCTTTGTGTGTGTTTTTTTTTAAACATCTGAACAAAATGTTCTGTATCACAGTGAACCTTCACTGAAAGTCTTCAGTCAACAGGACAAACTATTAAAACCACACGATGAGTCACTGTTTCCTCTGGCTAGCTAGACAGGAGGAACTTCTCCTTTGCAAGACTGCAATGGAAAAAAGGCCATGGGATAAACATGCACAGTGGAAGAAATGGCAATTATAGCCACCACGATGGCAGTTGTAGCCACCCGGACTCCGAGAGAATGATTTAAAAAGTGTCATGAAGATGATTGCTGCTCCAGAATGGAAGCATGAGGAATCACATGATATATATATATATATAGATCAGTTCTATTTTGGATAGAAATAATCTACACCAGAGTATAGACATGACAAACAACAAGCGTGTCCCAAAGTGCTTTATTCATCATAAACCTTGTCATACTTTTTATCCGTTTCTATTTATGTTAATTTCCACTTGCAATGTTTCTGAGAAACCACAAAGTGTGAACTCCTCCGTCCTGAAGATTTTCCCAGGCCGGAAAAATGACTGCTGAAGTACTGGCACTGGAGACTCCTTCCAAAAACATGTTAAATGTCTCCTCACAGAGTTTCCACCATACAAGTCCCTGTATAATTTACTATAGAAATAGTGACTTGTTAGATTGAGCGCATTAACAAGAACCGTGAGGACTAATGTCGGAAAATTAGTCAGAACTCTCTGGCCAGTAGGATTTGAGAATTCCAAATTAATGGCTCGATTTTCAGTGGAAGGCTTTGTGTTTCAATTCACTGATCTCAAAGTTGAACAGCAGGAAAATGCTGAATTAACCAAATCGCTAAATGCATCTACACCCCCCATTTTCAAAATCTAAAAGTAACCAAATACGACCTACACTTCCATCACCACAAATCAGGTTTAACGGGCTAACCCTTGTCCGGGAGTGGCCGAGGATCTTGCGCGGTTCCGTCGCATTGTGTTGCAGAGTGTTTGGGAGTTCCTTTACTTGGCGCCTCTCAGAGCCACATGCCTCTTAGCACACATGCTGATCTCTTAGCAACCTATATTTATACACGCAGATAGAGCGAGAAGGTGGGATTGAAGGCCCTCCACACCCTGAGCAGCTGCAGATTTATAACCGGTGCTTCACTCAGACGACAGATGGATCTGAGGCGGACATTCTGGCGTTCGTTGTTAGGCCTCCCAGTTTTCTGTTGACCGATGAAAAGTGGCGCCATTTTAATAGCGAATAGTTGAGAACATTGATACAATTCGAACCGTATATACGTTCTTACTGCCACTGTGCATACAAATCAATATCCCTGCCTGCAGTAATGAA
Organism: Notoglanidium macrostoma; assembly: GCA_030068235.1. NCBI lineage: Eukaryota > Metazoa > Chordata > Actinopteri > Siluriformes > Auchenoglanididae > Notoglanidium > Notoglanidium macrostoma. The sequence continues at coordinate 2,945,721 of JAQQZR010000033.1, forward strand.
TAAGACACTTGGGCGTGTGCTGCTATAGGAAAATAATCAATGACAGGGTGATTGCTGGGAACAAAGCTGGCTTAGGCTTTCCTTTTCCTGAAAGACTGACTGACGGGTGACTAACTGCCCGACTGAATTACTGACTGACAATATGGACAGATGATTACTGACTGACTAAAGGAATGATGGAATCACCGACTGACTGAACTACTAATTGATTGAATGAATTACTGACTGACATTCTGACTTACTGACTGTCTATTACTAACTGACTGAAATACTGCCATTTACTCACTGGCTAAATGAATGACAATTGCTGCCTGACTGACTTACTGATTGACAATTACTGGCTGACCTGCTGAGCAAATGAATGACTGACTGACTGACTGAATAACTACATACAATAACTAAATACATCTCAGTTCTGCTTGAAGAATACAAGTAACCTACGGGGCCTCTCAGATAACTAGTGTGCGATCAACACAAAGCGCCTAGACTGGACCGAGCACGCCGAGGCTGCGTTTAGCACAAGAGAGCTCCGATAGTCCCAAAATTTCACTCAACTAAAAACACCTTTTTTTTTATTTCTCTGAGCATATATTACACTTAACACTTTGCAAGTCTTTTTAATTATCCAACCATCCTTCCATTACCTATACCGCTTATCCGTTAAGGGTCACAGAGGAGCTGGAGCCAATCCCAGCTGACTTTCGGCAAAAGGCAGCGTACACCCTGGGCTAATCACTGCAGCACCATGCTGCCGTCTTTTTAATTATTTACATATCTATATCTAGCGTATGTCTTATATCTTTTTGTATTATTTTTAGATTTCCTTCATTACTTTTTGTCCTGCGCGTCTTTTAGTTTGAACTGTACGGAACTTGCCTTACTAATTTAATCCGATATGTGTTTAGAAAACCAGATGTTGGTTTGCATGAACCGATACTTCAGTTCACGCTGATGAAACGAACCTGCGACTGTCCGGCGCAATTCGTTTGCCGGCTCACTAGGGAATGTCCGACGTTATTACAGAGGCACATTAGTACATATTCCTTAAAGGAATATAATCCAGTGATTCTGAAATGTGAAACACTTCTGATCCTTCTACAAGCGGGCTTTCCTTTTACACCCTGTAGATTCTTTGGGTGTGCATGTGGTACATCTGAGTGAATATGCAGGCACAGTCGATGGAGAACTTGAGAACGTCTGTTTAGAGAAACACTCCTGCTAGGATTCAACTGGATGCTCCTCGCGCCCACTTGCCTTCACCCGCGATCTCGGGCTTTAGTGGTCTTTAAAGTTCTACAGCTGCTGGAACAAACACAGGGCCTTCTCCAGGGAGATGGAAAGCATGAGGTACAAACACACAGTGGTATCCTGGGACCAATTACTCACCACAAGGAGGAGAGAGAGTTCAAAAGATTTAGAGAGCGCTCCTCTTTTTACACCAGCCACATGTGGTAAAACGGCTGCCTTCAGAGATGAATTAATGGATTTTTGCCAAATGGCAGCCTGGTTGCAACAGCCACGGCCGTGTGAAATTATTTTAGTTTCATTCCATTCATTTTTTTTTTTTCTTTTTTTTTTTTTAAATAGTGCAACCATTATAAAATCACCACATCCAGCAGAACATGATATGCCATTCAGGCCTGTGCTCATATAAAATTTCATATCACGGTAAATTTTTTTTCCCCTCACGGTTGATGATAAAATATTAATTTACCTGCGCTTGTTCTCTTCGGGAAACATTTTAATATTAAATGAACTCATGATCTCGTTCAGCTCCATCACACGCCATCGCTGGACGAGTGCGTTCCACGTAAATTACATCTGATTACTAAATTCTCAGTTAATAGCTTTCAATGGAGCAGAAACTAAATCAGGTCAAGAGCTTGTCACTCGGTGAACGGCCAGACAGGTTCGAGTTTTTGCCCCGATCAGCCGTGAACATTAATCGGAGGAAAGCTACACCTTGGAAAGGCTCAGGTCTCACCGTTATTGGAGTTGAGGCGCTCTGGAAATGTTAGCTGTAAATATCCTGATGGAAGGACTTTATTTCAATAACTGATTTTATCCCTGTCGACTATGTCGTAAATGGAACGCAATAAAAATATGCGTTTACTATGCACCAGTGCTCTGTAGAAACACCGATTATACACCGATTCCTCTGGCGATGGCTTCAGCGAAACCAAGCGAAATCCTAAAAGTGCTTCGAATCGTTTTTGGCATTGTATCGGCTTTTGGCTTTGCATCATGGAAAATCCATGTGCCGTCACAACCGACATAAGTTATAAGCTCCAGTCAGCGCTATCTGATTCTGTGCGGAATGTGTTTGATTGTCTCTACTTTTGAAAGTGATTTCAAAGAAACGGCAATATTTACATGATCCTCATCCCCAGAAATAGCCGTCATTGTTTGCGCAGTGTTTACGGGAATAATTGCCAAGCCGTTGATGTGGTTTTCTTTGATGTGGCTTTTCAGAGCATGCTTACTACGGTCCATTAAGGACCAGAGGGTTTGTTTTCCCCGGTCTCTAAATATCCTGCTTTTGCAGGTCAATATAGGAACGCTCAATGGGGTCCAAAAGTCCAAGACAATAAAAAGAAATTGATTATTGCTCAATTATTAATTATATTACTATTAATGTTACTAATAGTCAACACTGTCGCCTCACAGCAAGAAGGTCCTGGGTTCGAGCCCCGGGTCACCCAGGGTGCCTTTCTGTGCGGAGTTCGCGTGTTCTCCCCGTGCATGCGTGGGTTTCCTCTGGGTGCTCCGGTTTCCTCCGACAGTCCAAAGACATGCAGATTAGGTCAACTGGCTACTCTAAATTGCCCATAG
>JAQQZR010000033.1:2953701-2967563 GCA_030068235.1 Notoglanidium macrostoma
GATGCTGGGATTGGCTCCAGCTTCCCCGCCACCCAGACGGATAAAGCGCTATAGATAATGGATGGATGGATGGATCATTTAGCCGGTATGTCGCCGTGTCTACATCTTCATTTTTGTGATGATGGAAACACCACACTAAGCACGTTGGTTCTTATACACCATGTCCGCAAAGGCTGTCATATTAATTTCCAGTTCCACCAAAGGGTAAGAGTGTAAACAGATACCTTCAATGTGTGAAGTCGGCAGCACCGATGACACGGAGTAATGGCAAGTGACAATAAGTTCCAGTCAGGAGTATTTACTTCTCTGCACCTTGATGCCACAGAAACCAACACCGGGCATACCTATTAACGTTTCCCGGAATAGGCGTTCGCGACAGGCCGTATGACGCAGGTCAGCACACAGACTTAAAATATTTACAACCGTTGTGAATGATCACCCAAGTTGCCCGCGACACAAACTCATTCATTTAAGACAAGTACAAGCTGAAATGATTGGCTCTTCCGGATTTTCGAAGACTTCCCGATTGCGTGTCCTGAATGCTTTCGGTCCTGAAGCTCTTCAGACTGTTGCGAAGCACTGACGCTGGAGACTCCTTCCATAATAGTCTCCAGCTATAAGTGGGGTTATTGGTATAACTGGTATTGGTGTTTAGAATAAAAAGACAGAACGGACACAACTGCGTTCTACAGCACTCACATGACCAAAGACCACAGTGTTCCCCAAGTTTGTCCCTCACACTGGATCAGATACGGCGGAGACAACTAAAGCTGCGACACGAACGCTATAATTTTGCTGCTGGTTGGTAACACACCCATCCAGCAATCTGAATCACTTCGTTTATTTGAATTCTCAAGAGGCAAGTGGTACCGGGTGTGGCGCCGAGTTTCTACGGTGGGCGGTGTGTGTGTGTGTGTGTGTGAGAGAGAGAGAGAGGGTGTTTAATGACAGTGCGGAAGCTCTATTTTAAGCTCCAGTTGCTGGACAACAGACAAACATCCACTGCATAGTGCACAAGCATATCAAAGCACATTCCGATAAAGTTAAGTGCTTATGAATGGGCACACAGGTCCTCGGAAGTGCAGTGTAGCTGATCCACCGACCAAAGGCTAGCGAAGAAAAGATTGTACTACGGTCATTTAGCAGCGATTAGAATGAACACATGCGTATAAACCTTCTGTCGCTGGGATTAAAAAATAAATAAATAAATAAACACCTTCTAACCAATCAAGAAGATGCAACTGTGTTTATCGACTATTACGTGGTTAGGCTTTTCAGTTCTCAAATAAGCAGGCTGGGTTCGGAATGAAGACCGGAGTTGCTGAATTCGCAGAAACTGACAAACCGCATTTCCTTGTTGATCTATACCGCCGCGACGGTATATCATTACTCTCTTGACACAAGTGTACTGTTAATAAACCAGATCTGTAAAGAACTGCGGCAGGAGACTAAACAAGACGCCGTTTTGGTGTTTTGCTGTTTTTTTTTTTTACACTTCGACCTCGACCTTGAGCCACATACAGTTTGAAAAGGTCTCCTTAAACGGCAGGCTATAATCTCAGAAGGTGCTCACCGACGCATTCATCACCTCCGAATAAAGGCTTATATAAGAGCAGTTCCTAAATTTAACAAGAGTGACCAAAGTGGAACAAGAGACCTTGGCTACAGCTCTGTCCTTACACTCAACACACCTATAAAAAAAAAAAAAAAAAACGGCCCCATTGTACACAACGCGCGTGTTCACTTCCTGATCGATCCGGGGTCGTTATAACTTCCCTTCACTCATACGTACTCCAGCATGACAATGCCCCTGTGCACAAAGATGCGGCGAGACAAGGAAGAACCGGAGTGTCCTGCACGGAGCCCTGACCTGGAACTGGAACCTCCTCGCCCGGCATCAGTGCCTGACCTCACAATTGCTCTTGTAGCTGACTTCCCAAAGCCACGCGCCGACACGTAGTGGAAAGCCTTCCCAGAACAGCAGAGCTTATTATAAATAAAAATCACGTATGGGTGTGACGGTCAGGTGCACGCAAACCTTTACGCTGATATATGCGCGTCATGTCTGAACTATTTTTTTTTTGCTGTATCGATAACCAAATTCCATTTTCAAAGTTGCACTGGCACGTTTTCTATTGCGCAGCAGAGAGAATGATTCAGAGGAGACGTCGCCGTGAGAGCGTTCACCAACTGCAGCCTTTAAATAAACCCAATGAGCTATGGAATGGGGTCTGATTACATAAAAGCAGCGGGGCGCTGAGAGTGAGGGGCACGAAGAGGACCGTTGTGCTGTTGAACAGGGGCAGCAAGCCAAACGGCGGGGCAACCGTTCTACACACCTGAAAGGTATGGTGAACGTCACGGATACGGAATTGATCTTGAAATCCTTGTTATTTATACATATTGCTGTAATATCACTATTACAACAAAGTTAAGATGACGCAATTACTACGCTCACAGTTACGCGGGGAACGAAGCACGGCGCATTCACGCTACGCCATTCGTTTGCGTTGGATCGATGGGTCAAGAGGTGACGCTAGACAAAGCAGGATACACATTCATACACAGACTAGACGCGAAGGGTGTAATGGAAGATTATGACCACAGATTAGCATCATGCAAACTCCATGAGGTAATCATCACACACGGTTGTCCTCGAACCAGGGCGTCTTCTGGACGCGTGCACCTGTTGCGGTCTGTCCTGTACTCATCCCAAGACTCTTTATTTACTCTTCTACACCTCACTCTCCAAGAGCGCCGTTTTGAATCTGGTTCCTCTCCTGGTTTCTTCCTGATGGCGTCTCAGGGGGGTTTTCCCTCACCACCGACTCGCTCATTAGGAATCTGTAAAACTGCTTCGTGACAACGTTGATTGTTAAAATGCGCCATACGAATCAACCTGAACTCAACTCATCTGACGGGACGGCTAAAACCGGACAACGAACATGTTTCTGCCGACTACATTTCAGGCAAGTCAGGAAATGTGTGCGCGTGTGTTTTCTTCAAACATCTTGGCATGCTAACGTGACATACCCTATTGGAGGTCTTGCAGAATAACTTGTATCCATACTTTTAGCTCGCTGTTATTCGCGATCAGTCTTCATTTGCTTTTTAACGCTACCCAGAGACGTGCACTCCAGACCACAGGCCGGTGATTTCCATAGCACCTGACGGAAATAATCAAGAATATTAAAATGGCCCTGAAAAGGTCTTTTCTTTCCAGGCAAATCACTACGGGGACCATTTGTCAGATTCGTCGTCACGTCAGTAAAGTGAAGCTCCGCCCCCTTTGCGTCCTTTCAGATTTCCCCGAAAAGCTCGTTTCCGGATATACGCATCATCATAACGCACTCATGTGCGTATATACGTCATATTTTTTAATTTCGTCCTCTGATCCACTAATTAGAAACTTATTCCAGAGGATTTTCCCAAAATGCTGATATACTGAAAATAGCATTACTTATGGAAAATATTTACAGGACGTTTTGTTATATTTTAACAGCACGAAAATCTGTTCCATGCCAACTTTCCAGTCATAACAAAGGTGAAATTTTAAATCTTTTAAAACTGTTGGTTTTATTTAGTATGCAGATTGATGCATGTTTTATAAGCATTCGTTTGCATAAATAAAAGTACTTTTTTTTTTTTTTTTTTTTTAAAAAGTCCTCCCAAAAAAAAAAAAAAAAAAAAAAACCACCTGTAAGAATATCAACAATCAACTAGCAAAGACTACTACTTTTTTTTTTTCCTCCTCCTCAATGTACACATGCGTTAAAAACACCTGTTGGGTTTACATACATGGGCCGTGTCCCAAATAACCCCCAAACGTACACGGAGTGTACTAGAAAAAGCGTAAAAGCTCAATATCTCGTGCTCTACATAGTGCGCTTCTACGGGGAGTAAGAAGGCGTTTGGGATTCAGCCTATTTTTAACAGCACGAGACAGTTCAAAACTGTTTCGTCGCTGTTAAGTCACACATTAAGCAGAGACACGTCAGTACGCTGAGCCTTTATTTGACTTTTTAGCTGAAAATAATAAAGAAAAAAAAAAATACTCACTGGAATTCTCATGTGCCCAAGTCCTTGGTGCTAATGCTAGCCAAGTTTAACGCGCCTACTGCTGCAACCTTCTGAGACGATTCCCGCTCTACGTCACGCAGACTAAATGCGAACTGACCCCTTTGTTATGCCCCGCCCCTTGAGGGCATTTGACCAATCGCAGCTTAGCAACCGTAACTAGGCGCGAGAAACAGAAGGCGAGCTCTATGTACACAACAATAAAGTGCAAAACAGATCATGAAGTGAGGTTTTAAGCGCTCATGTGCACTGAAAGCATGAATAAAACATACATATTGTGTAAAACGTCTTGTTCTGTGTATTCAAATTGTATAATAAGGAATCTTTTTAAATTAATTTTTATTTTATATCTAATTCTTTGGCATGCAGACACTACTAGTGAATAAAGTTTCATTTATATGATACAATCTTTGCAGACCTTTTTTTTTTTTAATTAACAAATTAATATTGATTTGCACAGTCGAGGCTTTATCTAATTATGCATAACATTGCTTGCACAATAATACCAAGAATCAAGTGTTTTCAAATGACAGAATGTTACTTTGCCCAGCAAGCTGCACTGTTGTGCTGACTAATAAAGCAAAATGTCCTAATTAATAATAACTTGTTAAGTCAAAACTACCTCAGAATCCCTTTGGCATAGATAAGAAATACATACACTTAACGTAATCAGATACTTACTATTTTAATGCCTGGGGCAAAAGGTTTTTTAAGCCTAGAAGTGCTTTTACGTCTTTATTTAAAACTTAACATATTTAGGAAAATAACGTCTTTACCTAACGATAGTCAAATAGCTTGTTTACGTAGAGAAACAAAACCGAAGTACAATTCAACGATTTGTTAAAAAAGGTTTTTTGTAAAGGTTCACAAAATATGACTCTGTACACGATTATACGTATTGTAATCTAATCAATAATTTAAACATGAAAAATTCTACAGTGCATGAAGAACCTAAAATGGATGACAAAAATAACAGACCACTTACAGTACATGGAAAACTTACTGAAAAGACTGGCGGTCAAATATACTACGGACTAGCTCCTGCTAAAAAAAATTATACTTGCAATACCATATAAGCTTGTCTTATATATAACAAAGTCTTCTAATGAAAAATTCCTGTTATCTAAGCAAGACTGGCAACATCAACTGTAAAGATATTGGATGGCGTAGCAATACTGCCTTCCAGTCTGCGCAGTACGGATGAGAGTTGAATACACCTTCTAATTTGTTAGACCCGTCCCTATCAAGGTCCAGCACATTGTTGAGGCTGTCAATCACTTCATTCCCAAGTGTACCCATGTCATCTTAAGATAGCGTTTTAAAAAATGTAAACATTTCTGCTGGAAAAAAAGCGCCGATATGAGCATCCTGAAACCTAACCGTAGAGAGAAAGACAGTTTAGACGAGGAAAATAGACTATTTTGTCATTGAAACAGATGGGGATGGGAAGGCATAAAAACTGTCCTTCAGCCCTCCAGCAGGGACGCTAGACCTGTGGTGGCTTCACTTTTTAGAGACATTACGCCGTCCAGGTGTTCTGCAGTCAATGAATAGTAGCTAACTAGCCTTGTCTTGTTACCCTTCATTTGTAAGGACAATAATAAGCTAGCTGATCCAATCACCAACTAAATTATAGCAGATATAATTATGAAGAACCAAGTGACTTCCATCGTGGTACTGTGATAGGATGCCACCTTTGCAGTGAGACCGGTGATGAAATTTCAAGCAAGGTCCATAAAGACATGGTTGGATGAGTTCGGTGTGGAAGAACTTGACTGGCCTGCACAGAGCCCTGACCTCAGCCCCATCCAACACTTTTGGGATGAAATGGAACGGAGATTGTGAGCCAGGCCTTCTCGTCCAACATCAGTGCCTGACCTCATAAATGCTCTAGAATGAATGGGCACAAATTCCCACAGAAACACTCCAACATCATGTGGAAAGCCTCCTAGGATGAGTGGAAGCTGTTACAGCTGCAAAGGGGATCAATTCCATATTCCCCATTGCTGTGAAAGCCCTATATATAGTACATACATAAAGAAACAGCATCATAAAGACCAAGGATAAATCAAATATAAATATGGTATAAAAAATGTTCCAAACCATGATCATCCCATGAAGTGACATTTAATCCATTATTTAAGAAGTAAAGAATATGTGACCATGCTTAGACGAGTTTGTCCACCAAATGTCACTGAACCCTAACCTTAGATCAAGTTCAAGTTCAAGTTCAAGTACTTTCTTATCATTGCGTGACATGACACAATTGCTTTTGTGAGGTAATTCGTATTTGAGATTTAAAAAAACCTGATGTAAGACAGGTATATAAACATACCACAAATAATAAATTTGCTACGCTCATTAAATTATACTTGAATAAAAATACATGCACAGAATTTAATCATTATGGTTTATCCATCATCATTATCAGTCAGACCTTGCATGCAGACGCTGATGCTAGGGGAGCTGAAGGGAGACATGGGCTACTGTATACACATCTAGCTGTGCTTTTTCACCAGAAAAAAAAAAAAGGTATGCCGAAGGTTAACTGGATAACCTCACATACATACTGAAAGAACTTCATGGTGTACTGTTGTAGAAGAGGAATGATTTATCAGTTCAATATTTTGCATCAACCAAGACATTTCACTTTTGTGTCTGGTTCGTCTTAAGGTTTCTTCCTGACGTCATCTCAAATCGTTCTTCCTTGTCACTTCATTACGGAACTACATTTGGATTTCTGCAAAGCTCCTTTGCGACACGGCATTCTGTCAAAAGAGCAAATAAAATAGAAATTAAACGGTGTGTTTTGATACAGAGATAAAGTCTACCTTTTTCAAGGAAGACAATGATTTGAATTTTTTATTTAGCTCCCAAAATACTCCCATCATCAATAACACAAGCTACCAATAGATGGCAGTGCAGCACAGTGCTAAAATTTCCCATGAGAAAAGATTGAGAACTTTCAGTTTGTTCACTTATCACCTGACTAAGCACTCAAAAAAATTCTTTTTATCATAGGTCCAGTTCTATGTTAAGTGTTTAGAAAGTAAGCATTTAACAAGACAAAGCTAAATAATCTAGAGAATGGAACAGAAACGTTTACACTCCCAGTCAAAAGTGGAAGTTGTTTTTGTTGTTGTTGTTGTTGATGATGATGATGTGTTGTTGATGAGTTCATCATCCATGCTCAGATTCTAACATGACTGATAAAGATAAAGAAAGTGTACAGGTTCGGTCACTGTAAGTTACTGTAAATCTAGATTTGCCATACAGTCCAAAGACTGTATCAGTATCAACTGTAAAACAAATATATGTCATGCTAGAGGTGCTTTAAACTTCCTACACTGAGATGTTTATTTACAAAAAGCATATCTTGTGAGAATCTTCTACGCACTATTGATGCACAGTATCAGTCAACCTACAAAGGACAGTTCATACAGTATAGCTCTTTAACAAAACAAAAAAAAAACTAAACTAAAAAACAAAAAAAAAGGTTAAATTATTTCTCCACTAGATTGTAAAATTCCATCGAGTCCCCCTAGTAATGTTTTTATAGACCTGGAACTAGGACCACGCTGAGTCAATACCACTAAAAGACTGTGAAACAACCACCAACATTTCTTGCTGGCAGGTATTATTATCTTTATTGTTGTGAGCCCCAACATGTACGAACCGGTTTGGTGGAAATTAATCTGAATTTCCATCTAGATTAGCAGTCGATGCACAAGTATGAATCATAGAGAGCATAACATATGTAAGCATTTAGCAGGTTTGTACTAACATGTTCTGTCAAAACAAACAACATTCTCCTATTGTTGGCTTTTTGATGACTATGGAAGCAGTGATTACACTCTCAGATTTTAATTCAGTTTAATTAACTTCACCGCTGGTAGTCTTTGGTCAATAACTTGGCCACTAGTGAAAATGTCACATTACGTATTCTGTGACCACTCATCTCCACTCATAACCAAAGAATTATTTTCTTTTAATTATTCGATAAGCAACGATGAAGCAAAATTCTCATACGGTGGTGTCATTTGGTAGAGGTCTTTGGATCTTTCTAGCTTGACCTGGACAATATGAGAATACTCTATTAATCCAGAGTAGTTTCTTTGATCCCCAAGTGATATGAGACGGTTTGAAATAATGCCAAACTTTATGTTATGTACCGGGAGATAGGCAGGATACAAGCGCAGTTAAGCAAATCCAAATCATGACGCATCAAGCAGATAGCGTCAGTTGATCAGCAAACAACATAAGGCAGAGTTCAAAATACAAATACCAGGGAACAAGGGAAGAGTCGAAAGACAGAATAACAAACAAAGAGAACAAATCACAGGCATGAAACACTGAATGTAATACTTCATGACAAACACTAGAAAACATAGGGATATAAATACACAGGGTAATCATGGGAAATCTGGAAACAGGTGTGAGTGATAATGATACATGAAGAGTTACAAAAGCACATGGCAATGTCAAGAACTAGGTAGCAACCCAGAAGTGCACTATAAGCTCTGTGAGCTGCGAGGCATTCAGAGGGGGAAATGCATGACAGAACCAAGAGTGTAATCGAGTGTTCAGAATGCATACCCTCATGGGCAAGTGAGAGGTTCAGTCAACTTTAGCCTTCCGTTGAATTTTGGCATTTGTTTGATGGATGATGATGACGTGATGTCATCCTCAGCATAACCGTCATGCAGGATGAGCTTCTCTGCAAGGTGACATCTTTGGAGCAGAGAAGCGAAAGAACATGCTCAGTGGAGGAGTCAGGTGGCAGACCAATGATGTTCTCTGTGCAGATCTGAAGAAAGATGTTCTTAGTTTGAGGCACCACCAGGTTGACTTCTGATTGGAACTGGAATGAAGAGGCTGCCTGGTATGGAAATGATGCTGGGAACAGCCTTATTGGTTTTCGGTATGGGTGTGGAAATAGGCTTGGGCGTGAACATGGGTTCAGACATGGACAAGGACTTAGCATTGGAGGTCACCTTTTTGACCTCTAGCTTGATCATAGCATTGGCAATTGTCATGTTGACTTCTGGATCAGACATGGTGTTTGGGTCACCATTTTGACCAGGATTCAGTAGATAGAATGGCAACACTACCCTCACAAGTGTCAGGATGCAAAACAATGACATCATCCCTGAATCCAGGAGGTGGAGCGACGTCCTCCACAGACCAGGGAGGCAGAAAGTCATCAAGGGCTGGAGGTGGAGTGAAGGTGATGTCTGTGATGCCAGGAGGTGGAGAGAAAGCCTCTGACAGGAGCTCTGAGATATAGGTCACCCTGTAGACCTCTTGAGTAAGGTCCAGGACTAAGTCTGCCCATTCATCATCTGGAGTGAGCTCTCTGTTGGAAGCTGTCCTATCAGACTCTAGAGGGAGCTATTCATTGGAGTCTACCCTTACAACCAGTGATGAGATCAGGAAGGAGACAAGCCACAAACAAAAACAAGAGCACATCGCAATGTTACCAAATGGGTAGCAACCTGGAAGTGTGTGCTGTAGTGCTGTGAGCTGCAAGGTCAGTGCGAGGGGGAAATCCTTGACATTACTCGTCCAGGGTTTTTTTTCCTGCCTCACACCCATTGTTCCTGGGTCAGGCTTCAGATCCACTGTGGCACAGACGAGGATAGAGTTCTTACTGAAAGTGAATGAATGAATCCTCCTCAGGCCCTCTTCGTAAATGAGCTTGCACATTTGTTTTGAATGTTATAAAGTTTTCACATTTTTGACTAACCAGACTAAATAGTTAATCCAATGTTATGGTTCTCGAGGAATTAATGCGTTGACTTTTATCTGAATTCTAATGGCTTGTTTGAATGTTCCCACCTATCAGTATGACAGAAGATGGTAGATGAGTGTTTAAAAAATATCAAAACAAAGGCATAATTTTTTCAAAGCATGCCACACTGCATTGTCCAATACATGATTTCGTCCCTGCAACTTATTGAAATTGTAGTATTTTATGTTGATGAGCTGTTTCTCAGGATAAATACTTCTTAGAGAGTTCACTTAGCTGGGCATGTATTAACAAGGCAGATTCTTTGTTTGCTTTCCCTATGAACCCTGATGTTTGTGCACCATATACTGATATGATCACATCACTGCATCACAAAGTTACTGTATACAAGTTACAAACATTTAGTTGCCACACGAGATATTTTATTTCATATATTCTGTATGGGTTTGTCCATATCAATTTATTATACAAATAAACCTCACTTGTCAAAAAAAAGTATTTTTATTGAATGAAAGCAATGGGGATTATGACACACAACACATCAAGAGCTCTGCTGAGTCAGTTTCAGGTGTCTGTTATTAATACTGTAGATCTTACCGTTTACATGTAATGCATATCATAACCACAGTTATGTATGAAGAGGATAATTTTTGGACAGTTATTGTTTGTGGAAGTTTCTAAATGATTTTGAAACTGAATGTTCCTTTTTTGTTAGCACACGCTGCAAAAATCTTACCAAGTGTAAATTCAAATTCACATTTACACAGAATTCCGTATGGAAAGTTTACAGTACAGTTACAGTTTTGCCAGCGGAAAAAGCCCCGCCTCAGAAAAATCATAGCTCAGCCTGCTGTTATAAAACAGTCAACACAGCCTCCTTTCACAATCACTCTTGGACTGATAAAACATGGCCACGATTTACCCAAACATGACAACAGGTAGGTGCATGTTTTTAATTTTACAGTTGTTTGGAAGCCTTTACTAGTCATTACTCTAGTGTATAAAATTACTTAAGCTTTTCACTAAAACTGAAAGGGGTTTCTGCTTCTTTTCTTCATAATGACGATTTAATAAACGCACTAGTCTTCAGCACATCACAAAATAATACAGCATATACATTAACATATGCATATATACAGTATTATGCATATGTGAACATCAATAAATAATAATAATAGTTAAGTATTAACATCGTCTTAACTCAACCTGTTCAATAGTATCATGATTTCTAGTATAAAACGTAGTTACAGTTATTAAGTCTCTTTGGCACATAAACCCCAAACTTTAGCCACGTTGTAGGTGTTATATTATAGAAATGGTTGTGGTGATGATCTCGCCAAAGCTTGATCCATTCAAGCACAAGTATAACTAAATATTTTTTAATTTACTGATGCATAAGCATTGGTGAATGTATTAATTCATTATAAAAGCATTAGGTAACAGTTAATAAACAGTATTTATCCGTGGACATTAAATTGTTACCGCAATACCTATATCTCCCAATAGATGGTGCTCCAAGGCAACAGTAAAATTGTAAAACTGACACTCTTCAGCAATGTATTCATTAGATGATAAAGAAGCCAAACAAGCAACTACTGTTAGCCAGACAACAAAACATGCATTACACTATTTCTGCTTTTTTTTTTTTTTCCAAGTATACACTGTGGTACTGAACATTTCTTGCAACAAGTAATAATGAGACCATTAGCCAAGGACAAAGCTGATTTCTACACTACTATTTACAATATTTATGATGCATGATAACAAAGGAGATGTTTTTCTTAAACAGCTGAAGACCTGTACTATGACTTCGGCAAGTACTTTGACCTAGACGACAGCAAATACCAGATCTGCAGCAATGACTATGTAATGGCCTTCAGCCGAGTCTTCCTCCCCATACTCTACAGCATCGTCTTCATTGTTGGATTCATTGGCAATGGCCTGGTGGTGTGTGTCCTGGTCAAGTATCACAAAACATCCAACATGTCAGACCTGTGCCTTTTCAACCTGGCACTTTCAGACCTCCTCTTCCTTATCTCATTGCCTTTCTGGGCTCAATACGCTGCCATCACTAAGTGGACCTTTGGAGGCTTCATGTGCCGTGCAGTGACAGCACTCTACATGCTGGGATTCTATGGAAGTATCTTCTTCATGATCCTCATGACTGTAGACCGCTACGCCGTCATTGTCCACACCTATACCTCCCTCTTTGCTAAGCACTGGTCAGTCAGAGCTGGTATAACCCTGGCTTTGTTTATGTGGACACTTAGCTTGGGAGCCTCTCTGCCAACCATCATTTTCTCCAAAACAAAGAATGAATCAAATGTATTTCACTGCACAGTAGAATATCCACAAGGAACAGCATGGAAGTCATTCTCTTACATTGAGCTCAACGTCCTCGGCTTGATCATTCCTCTCTTACTGATGGTGTTCTGCTACTCGCGCATCATCCCAATTTTAATGGCCATGAAATATCAGAAGAAACACAAAGTTGTCAGGCTACTGGTGGTCTTGGTCATTGTTTTCTTCCTCTTCTGGACGCCCTACAACATCGTCATCTTCTTGAAGTTCCTGCATCACTTGGGCTACATGCAGAGCTGTCAGTGGCAACAGGACCTGGACATGGCTATGCAGTGGGTGGAAACCATAGCGTTCAGTCACTGCTGCCTCAACCCCATAATCTACGCCTTTGTAGGGCAAAAATTCAGAAATCTATTCCTAAAGATCCTAAAAGAGTGGTTTCCTCTATGTTTTGGTCACTGTTCAACCATTGTCAGTGAGTTCTCAGAGAGGGAGAACTCTATGTACTCACGCTCCTCATTCATTTACGCCACAAATTTTGCGGAACCAAATATGGGCGAAAGTTGAAACGTGGGTTAAGCAGACAAATTTGTAACTGTAACTAGTATCAAATGTAAAAGTTCACAATTTCATACTTTGGTCAGATTCCCTTTTCACTAGAACCCTTTTTCTAAAGAAACTTTTTATAGAAATTTACTATATTCAATAATATTGTATTATCTGTTATTAAAGCTCATATTAAAGACATAATACATGTTTTCTTGTCATATGTTTCACACTGTTTATTACATATAGAGTCTCTTTTCTAATATTTTGAATCATCTCCGTTCAGTAGGAAATTGTTCTGACAGCTTAACATTTACCAACAGATGGCACTGCAGGACAAAAATAAAAATGTGAGTAGAATATAAACGCAAAAAGATTTTAAAAAGTGGACATTTTTTTTTATCAGTTGATCACATAACTGCGAAACCCAAAAACAATTTGTAGACTTTACACAGTTACAGCCACAAATAAAATAAAGGAAATGACAGGCATTAAACTGTTCCTATCTGGTTCCTTTCAGCACTACAACGGAGTATGTCAACCTTGTAGCACTGGACTACAGTATATACCTGGCCTTAACAATATAAACATTAAGGGTGCTTACAGCAGGGATTTGTAATCTTTCTGCAATTGGCGTGGCTACCGGATTTCAGTCCAAACAAGCAGGAGTCATATTGACACCACTTTTTAAATCAACCGAATTTCAAACAACCATAAGGTTTGTCTCCTATTTGGCTGGAAAGAAAACCTGCAGACACACTGATTGAAGAACCTTACAACACTGTCATGAAATACTTAGTCCACAGTTTCCATTATGTTTAAGTGTGTATTTAAATCCCTTACTTATATATTTCATCTCAGTCTACAAATATTTAGTAATATATGGAGCCAATATTTTGGTCATAAATTAATACACTCAGACCAGCGGTTAATATGTTGTGGCCACAAAATAATATATTATATAAGAGATTAGAAAGAAAGTTATTGAAATGATATTACAAATATTACAAAGCCGTTTCTAAGGCTCTAGGTCTCCAGCAAACTACAATGAGGGCCATAATGTACAAATGGAGGCAACATGGAACAGCGGTTTATCTTCCCAGTAATGTCAGCGAATCACCATGAACAGTCTTGCACTTTAAACCTGACCCTAGTATTAAGTGTATTAGTTGTAATTGAACTATACAGT
>JAQQZR010000033.1:2983229-2999872 GCA_030068235.1 Notoglanidium macrostoma
ATATATATATATATATATATATATATATATATATATATATCCCTAATGAGTAAGCCAGTCGTGATGGTGGCAAGAAAAAACTCCCTGAGACTACATGAGAAAGAACCAGACTCAAAAGGGAACCCATCCTCATTTGGGTGACACCAGATTACAAATCTTCTATAACTGTGTGTTAGAGGTTCAAAAAGTACAATTGTGTAACATGAAATTCACTCTAGTTTTAACATGAAGTTATCAACTGATTAACTGATGGAGACTTGAGTGTGAAACCATTTGTGGCAATTGAAGTCCTAAAGTTATTATGGCGATTATAGCCCTAATCCATCGTAACAAAACAGTTTGCATCAACAATCTCTTCCCAGTTTCTAAGGGTATGTTTAGGCTGTTCATATGGGGCCATCCTTAGGATGGTTTCCAAGTGATGAGGAACAGTAGTAGGGCATCAGGATGGATCAGGAGGCTTCAGAGAGCAGAATGGCTCGGGATACAGACCTACATTTACATTTATCACAGTTAACAAACACTCTTACCTTACTTTTAAGTCTTTATCAGTAAAAACATTCTGATAATGGTTCACTAGGACCCGGGCTAAGAACACCATCAGTCTTAAAACTCCATTAGGAGGTACTACAGTAATAAAGCATGCAAACAAATGATGTTGTTTTTTTATTTATTTGCTTTTAATTTTTTGGTAAATAACTACTGAAAGTATAATGTAGCTACAATGCTAAATGCAATCCTGCTATATTAAGTGCATGATCACTATATTGAGATTGCTTCTCGTGAAGAATTTTTTTTCTTTCTCACTACCCTGTACCTGTAATTTCATTTCCTGTTTTTGGCTGATTATGATGTATAGGCCTAATCGGTCACGGCTAGCTAAATGCTAACTAGCTAACTAGTCACTGACTATCGTTGGCTACTACGTTAAGTTTACATTAAGTTTACAGGGGTTAGCTACTGTAGATAATGTGTAATGTGTGAAGACACATTACATACTGGGCTTCTACAGAACCATCAACTTCATGATCTTTATTGCAGTAGACCACTACGATGCCGTTGCCTACCCCATTCCTACACTTTCTCTAACCACCAATCCATGGGACCTTTGTTGTGGAAAAAAAAAAACCTGTATTGTTAAAATTAGCAATAGAGTTAACAATTAAATATTAAGACTTGAGAATTATAAAATGTTGTCGTATTAATCCTTTCACACTGTTTTCAATATGTGTAAATATTCTTATGGAGCCCTGATATTAATAAGACTTGATATTTATTCCACTGTACAGTGCCCTCCAAAACTATTGGCACCCCCTTTAAAGATTAGTAAACAGGGTTAATAAATCCACCTTTTGGTGAAGTAGCTTCATCTCACACTTAAAAAAAATCCACCCTTTAGTTGAAACAAATTGTTTTCAACAAAAACACATTTGCTTCAATTGGAACCCATGGAAATTATTGTGCGCACAATGTAAAGCCAGTCTGGCACTTGCACATATTTAGGTCACAAACAGGTCTGCATTGTGGCATGCCAAAATTGGGCCATGCCTGGGCATGTCTGTGCACTCAGTTGCATGACTTAAACTGATTGACATGCACTAGCTACGCATACGTGAAGTCATCGTACAGAAATTTGGGATGCGACAATGCAGGTCTCTATATCCCACCACTGTCATGTAAGTGTCAGGTAGACTTAACTGAAGCATGTTTGGTAAGAGAGCAAAACAATCCCGAAGGATCACTGTTGGTGAATTACAAGAAAAAGGAAAATCTTGGGGTTACCAAGTCTCCAAAACCATCATGAGACACCACATCGGTTCCAACAGGTTATTTGGAAGGTATGCCAGAAAAAAAGTCTTTTCTGTCAATTAACCACAAACGGACGATCCTGGAGGTTGCAAAACACTACTTCAGCTATAGGAGAAGACTTGGCTCTATTATTGGCAAAGGGAGGTTGTAGAAAGTTTATAAATGCAGGGGTGCCAATCATTGTGGCTCATGTGTTTTTCTCTGAATTCATTTATTTCCATTAAAAGGTTGGATTTTTCATAGTTTTTCAGTGTAGGTTCTTCAAATAAACTTCATAAATCTTGTGAAAAGTTGCTCTATTGCTACTTGCTGTTTGCCGCCTTATGGCTAGAAATGCCACTGATGTGAAATGTGTCACATACTGAGTCAGGACAGGATAAAAAAAAAACAAAAAAACTTCCCCTTATCTCTTGAGTCATATAAAAGAAATGTATTCAATTGTAATAGGTCATATACATTTACAGTTATGATAGTTAAACAATCAGTTATTTGATAGCATGCATTGAAAAAAAAAAATTATGTTTCACACAGGTTAAACAAATTTGTTCTTAATCAGCAGGAAAAAGGGAATAACCTATACAACATATCTAACTAATAACTAAAGACGTGAACCGTTTGAGTCAAAGTGTTTAACTGAGAAATGTGTTGTATTAGTTTCTCAAGAAAAACCTGGTACTATAAGCATGACTTGGTAGAAACCTACTACAGTGTGTGCATTTTTGTTTTTGCACGCTAGGAATCTAGAATATGTAAAAGATTAAACAAAATTATCATGAAAAAGGATACATTTTGTGCAGTTTTTACATAGATGTGGTAAGACTGGGTAAGGCACATTAACTCATATTCAATATTTCGTCAATAGAATGAAGATCCGCCTCAGGAAATTGCAGCACAGTCTGTTATCAGATTGAAGTCTTTTTGAAGATTGTATCGTATTTTACAGTCAGTCTTTGAACTGAGACATTGCTATGACATGCCCAAGCAATATGGCATACTTCAGCAATACTACATACCCCAGCAAAATGACATTCCCCAACAATATTTCAAGCTCCAATGTTACAAGTAAGTATAGGTTGCTTTATTCCATTTGTGTGAGCGTTGCTATCATTAACTTGAAAGTCATCATTGCAATTAGTAAATTGTTTCTAAAATGTCTTCTGTATGTGAAAATCCACTTCCAAAAGTACTACCAGATACTTTGTTTCTCTAATGTAAATGTGCGTTCAATTTTTTTAAAATAAAATCTAAGCTGCTTTGGGATTCTTGATTGCTATGATATGTTTGGAAGCTCTCGAGATTGCGACCTCGATTTCTTCAGAAATTTTCAGACAAGTGCACAAATAGATCAGTTACATCAAGTTCGTTGGGAGCTAGATAATCCAACTCTGCCGAGGGGATGAAATCGAGAAACCCCGGTCTAGACCATTTTTCCAGAAGAGCTGATAACTCTAGCTACCGTTAGAGGACACCAGAGCACATTTCTGAATTTTCCAGAGAAACGACACTTATCCTGAGGAATTTCCTTTAGGCTAAAGTCCATTCAACCACAGCGACACGATTTTGACAAACTTATAGATCTAGCTGCTGTTATGAGTATACATTATGTAGCGATGAACGATAACGAAGGTGATGTTTTTTTCTTAAACAGCTGAAGACTTCTACGATTACTACAACTTAATAAATGAGGATGGCAAATACCTGACCTGCAACAACAACAATGTAAGGAACTTCAGCCAAGTCTTCCTCCCTACCCTCTACAGCATTGTCTTCATTTTGGGATTCATTGGCAATGGCCTGGTGCTGTGTGTCTTGATCAAGTATCGCAACAGGTCAAATGTGACAGATGTGTGTCTCTTCAACCTGGCATTTTCAGACCTCCTCTTCCTTATCTCATTGCCTTTCTGGGCTCACTACGCTGCCATCTCTGACTGGACCTTTGGGAGCTTCATGTGCCATGCAGTGACAGCACTCTACATGCTGGGATTCTATGGAAGTATCTTCTTCATGATCCTCATGACTATAGACCGCTACGCCGTCATTGTCCATGCCCATACGTCCCTCTTCTCCAAGTATCGGTCTGTCAGAGCTGGCACAGCACTGAGTTTGTTTATGTGGGCACTTAGCTTGGGAGCTTCTCTGCCAACCATCGTTTTCTCCCAAACTAAGAATGAAACAAACGTACGGATATGCAAAGTGGAATATCCAGAAAATACAGCTTGGAAATCGTTCTCTTACCTTGAGCTGAATGTCTTCGGTTTGATCGTTCCTCTCTCGGTGATGGTGTTCTGCTACACGCGTATCATCCCCATCTTAATGGCCATGAAGTCTCAGAAGAAACACAAAGCTGTCAGACTCATCCTGGTCTTGGTCATTGTTTTCTTCCTCTTCTGGACGCCCTACAACATCGTCATCTTCCTGAAGTTCCTGCATCACTTGGGCTACATGCAGAGCTGTCAGTGGCAACAGGACCTGCACATGGCTATGCAGTGGGTGGAAATCATAGCGTTCAGTCACTGCTGCCTCAACCCCATAATCTACGCCTTTGTAGGGCAGAAATTCAGGAATTTAGTTCTTAAGATTCTGAAAGAGTGGTTTCCTGTTTGCTTTGGTCAGTGCACAACAATCATCAGCGAGTTCTCAGAGCGGAGGAGCTCTATGTACTCACACTCCTCTGAGATTTCCACCACAAAGATTGTGTAGCCACAGGATGCTCATGGCAACAAAAGGGTTTATCAGAGGAAATCATGAAGCTGCAGATGTGCCCCTATGATGCTGCGACACTTTTGATTTTCTAAATGTAGTATATCATTGTTTTTTTGAATTTGCTTCTTTTTATCCTTTTTTCGCTATTTAAAAAAATATATTTTTTAACATGTTTTATTGTTGTTATGCCCAGCTTATGCTTATTTTGTTTTTTAGATTTCAAACCAATACTGCATGAAATTAAAAAAAAAAAAAAAAGGTATGAATTACAATGTCTTTACTGAGCAGCTGAATTATGTTTAAAATGTTAATAAATATTACGCATTTACCCAGTGCATCTGTTGTATTCCTCATTTACTAATCCAAGTATCTGTTCTCTTTAACATGCTCACAGTTCACGCATTCTCACAAGACCTTTAGGAACTCAAGCCTTTTAAGAATGTTCAGAAAGTGAGAGGAGTGTCTGTGTGGGAGAAGTTAATGTGAGAAATTGCTACAGAAGTGGTGTGCTCTTGAGGAAACAACATAAAGGCTCTGAATTATTTTATCAGTAGGCAATGCAAAGACTTTAAAACTTTTCCCCACAGAGTGAATCTGGGTTACTACATGCCAAGTGAGAAGAATGGATTTTATCTTATTTTAGCACAGATTAAAAGTTCTTTTGGCTCACTGGTTAAGGCATTTGGCTATTGACTGGAAGATTAAATTGTGCATCCAAATCCCAGCACCACCAATCTGCCATATTTTGGTCCCTAAGAAAGCTCTTTAAGCGTCAAAAGCTCAGATGTATCCAGTCTCCGTTGTAAGTCCTTGGATTAATTTAAACTTTTTTTTTTTTTTTTTTAAATTACTCAAATTAGCATGTATATGCAATGCTGTTTACTGTCTGACTATTAATAACCTATTTTGCAGGTTATTAGTGATGCCCCACTTTAACATATACATATATATATATATAAGTTTACTATCTAAATACATCAAACAACTCAGTTGTGGCTACTAAAGAACAATTATTTACATTTATTTCATTTGGCAGACACCTTTATCCAGAGTAACTTACATACATCTTATTTTTTATACAAGTGAGCAGTGAAGGTTAAGGGCCTTGCTCAAGGGCTCATATGGTGCAGTCCTGTTTACATGCTGATGAGTCAGGAAGTGATGAACAGAGGTTGGGAACACTCTACCTCAGCTGGTGGGGAGCAGTGACACAGTGATGATATAGTATGAGTTATGAATTATGAAATATCACTCAATTCTGTATGACTTTTTATCCTGGAAGCACCAAAAAAATGCAAGGTACATACCGACAGTGTAGTTGCTGCACTGTACATAGAATCAATCAATCAATCAGTCTCATTACGCAGAGAACGTCTAAGTGCATATTAAATAACTCAAAGTTATTAAAGCCTCAGTTGTCAACTGGGAGAACTAACAATCAGTAGTATGGTGTTACATCTAAAAGGTATGTGGGTAACCTTTAAAAGGTGTGTAAAATGGACAAGGTGCACAACTTAACACAAAACTGTACAGTAAAGACAGCCACAGACAATGAAATGGATAAGTACAAACTTTATATACAAAACTATAAACAACAAATTATTTACAAGGAACAGACAGGTTGGATCATATGGACAACACCAAAGAAAGGGGCCGAGTAAAACAAAATGTCCCTACCCTATCTCAGTTATAAAACTTACAAAGGGTGGTGTCTGCCTCTACCCTAGTGTGTCAATATAGTGTCATAACCTTCGTGGTGCACAATGTAAATGTGTGATACAATCAGCTGTTTCAAGGTGGTAAGAGTATATAGAAGGATATATATGGAAATCTATACAAGGGAAATATTTTGAAGGAAAAAGAGTGAATCTAACCTAACCCAACCTGTTATATACATGTAAACAAATACACACTTGTCTATACAAGTTCCACCGAGTACCTCCACAACCAGTACTCCAAAAACACTACCCAAAGCTCTCAAGCACAAAGTAACGACCCTCAAACAAACTAACCATACGCCACAAACAACTCCCTCCCTGAGCGTCGAGGGTTACAGTCTTTAAAAGGCCCGAAGGCGGGACATCCGGAACGATCGTCCAATAGCCGACGATACTGACGACCGGCCAATCATCGAAGATAGGAAGCGGGACATCTGGAGGCTGAGAGGAGTAGGGACGGAAAAACGAGGAAGGAAGAGAAAACAGACCAACAAACCAACAAACAAGCACCTCACGTGTCTTAGCACATAACTTATGAGTGAGAGAATAAGTGTGTTTGTGTATATGTGTGCAAGTCTGTGTGTGGAGGAAGAGAGAAGGAGGAAGTGTGTGGGCTTGTGTATCAACAAACAAACAGAGAGAGAGAGATAGGGGGAGAGAGAGAGTGGGGGGGGGGTGCTCATGCATCAAATCTTGTCCTCTAAATCAATAGTGGTTGTGGTATGTTAGCGTTTTGAGCTCTGAATGCATTATTGGGTGAAATTCGGTCAGCATTATCAGTTGTGAATGACTACCCAGATGACTGGGACAGATGAATGAACACTTCAGAATTATGTTTGTTGCCAATTTTTTACACAAATGAGGAATTTGTCTTGGTTTAATGGTGTAGACAATAGTACAAAAGAAAAATAGGAATAAAGATAAAGTAAAAAAATTAAATATGTAAAGAGTATAAATAGCATAAATTGGGGGATGTGCAAAATACTAAAATACTCGAATGAGTGCAATGGAGACTAATGTGCGAGTTATTTATTTATTTTTTTAATTTCTTAAATTTTTATTTAATGACCCGAATAAGTGGCGGCACGGTGGTGCGGTGGTTAGCACTGTCGCCTCACAGCAAGAAGGTCCTGGGTTCGATCACTGGGTCACCCAGGGTGCCTTTCTGTGTGGAGTTTGCATGTTCTCACTGTGCATGCGTGGGTTTCCTCCCACAGTCCAAAGACATGCAGATTAGGTCAACTGGCTACTCTAAATTGCCTATAGGTGTGAATGCACCCTGCCCAGGGTGTACCCCGCCTCTCGCCTGAAGATGCTGGGATTGGCTCCAGCTTCCCCGTGACCCAGATGGATAAAGCAGTATAGATAATGTATGGATGGATGGATGGACCTGAATAAGTGTGTTTATGTAACACATTAATTGTGGAGTGACAGAGCAGAGGGATACTAGGCTGTGTCTGACTACAGATGGAAAGAATCTTCTTGTGCTATGAGGTATTGGTCCTGATTGAACGTAGTCCAGATGTGCACCATCGTTGACTTTGGCAGGATGAGTTTCTTTAACTACCGCAGGAAATACATTCTCTGCTGTGCTTTTCTGATGACGGAGCTGATGTTTAGCTCCAACTTTACGTCCTGGGAAGCTTCTTCCCAGGATACTTCAGTGTCCACTGGAGTGTCACCCAAGGTGATGGGGGCTGGTGGGGCTGCGCTCCTTCTGAATCCACAATGATCTCCACTGTTTTGACAGCATTGAGCTGCAGGATATTGTCTCTGCATCAGGTCACCAGATTGTCAATCTCCTTTCTGTAGACAGACTCATTCCCACCTTTAGCAGTTTGACAGACTGGTGACTGGAGGTGCAGCTGTTGGTATACAGGGAGAAAAGCTGGGGAGAACGTACACGGCCTTGAACCTGTGCTGATGGTCTGAGAGTCTGAGACATGCCTGCCCAGCCTCACATACTGCCTCCTGTCAGACAGGAAGTCCGTGATCCACCTGCGGGTGGGAACAGGCACATTCATTTGGGAGAGTTTCTGCTGCAACAGAGCTGGGATGATGGCATTGAAAGCGGTGCAAATGTCCACAAAGAGTAGCCTGGCATAGGTTCCTGTACGGTCCAGGTGCTGAAGGATGAAATGTAGTGCTATGTTAACAGCATCATCTACCAACCTGTTGGCTGTGTAGGCAAACTGCAAGGGGTCCAGTAAGGGGTCAGTGATAGATTTGAACACTTTATTGTGGAGTAAGCCTTGTCTTTACATCAAAGGCATGAATTCCAAAAAGTGCTGCTTTCCCACTAAAAACAGTTGTGAGCCTTCTTTTTGTGGGCTGATTACCAAGAACTCCAAGCATAGAGAGCGAAATAATGGCTAGCAGGTCCTTTTGGTGCTTCACCTGTGTGATGCATCAAGTGGTGTCTCTCTGGTTTACCGTAATAGTACAGTAATCAAAGGAACCCCTTATCTGTGGAGGACTGGTACTGACACTCTGGTAATTCTAGGTGATGGATGGATGGAAATTGGATTAAATTCTTTTTCATTCTGTACTTTAAAAGATGGACATACAACTCATTTGTCCATTTTGGGATAGTCGTGGATGTGGCCTGTATCTGTTTTTTTGGCTTGAGACTTCTCTCTTTAGCTTCCTCACTATAGATTAAAGTGTACTGCTTCCCAGATCTTCTGCCATTTTCTCATCCCTTCATCAACGGATGGGAGTTTTGATGGTTGTGGAAGAATTCCATGTATTAAACTTTGTGTGATGTATTAAGATTTGTGTTAACTGTTGTTTGTGTTAATACTTCTGTGAAATTGTGGTTATATGTGAGCTGGAGGACCATCGGCTCAGGTTACAGGTGTGAAGTCTTGCATCGCAGGCCAGACAGGCTCGAAGCAGAATGAGAACCTTGTCCTGCTAAAAACAGCTCTAGTTAACACCTCGGCCCAATGTGTGTGCGCAAGTGTGTGCAGATGTCAGCTTAAAGATTATCCCTTACTCATGCTTTTGCAGAGCTAGCATAATTGCAGACCCATTGTATGTGGTAAACGCGCTTGATTACATGACCTTTAATGTCGATATAAGCATGCTTAAAAATAGCCAGTGGTGATAGGAATTGGTTTGGGAGCGGTGCGGAAAACACCTGGACATATGCCACAGGTGAATGCTCTGGATATGTTAAGGGGCGCAGCATGTCATAGAAGAGGCCACTGCATCTGCAAAATCGAGAAATTAGATACTACAAACCCAATTTGACCATAGATAAAGTGTGAAAAGGAGGGGGACATAGCCCCCTCCATGGCAGTAAACAAGGTACCAATTCTCGGAAATCGATCACGAGGCGGCGGGGTCACCTGGGACATGTCACGCCCCTGGAGCTGGGTTACTATCCTTGAAGAGGTATATAAAGTGAAAGATCGAGTTGTGGGGGTCTTTCTTCTCTCTGAGGGACCATTGTCTATGTGTTACTGTACCTGAACTCTCTGGACCAATTAAACATTGATCATTGAAGTTTGACTCCTTGTAATTTGTTCATCTCGTGAAATTTGGACCCGATTTGCCATAACATGGTTCACCAGATAATGGAAAAGTGGTGGTTGGAATCCAAGGATATGCTGGAAGGCCTGTGGAAGAGTGGGTGAGAGATTTCTGTGTGCCCACATCCAATACACACTCCAGTCATTCTATTTGTTAGCGCAGTATACCTTCAAGAATCTTCTGTTGCTTGCAAGTGTTCAACTTGATTTGAGTTTTTTTTTTTCCATTTCACGAAACTTTGCTTTGAGTTAAGGGCAGCTGCCATGAATACTGTCTTCCATTTGTTCGACTCTCTCATCTGGGGGAGGTTATACGCATATGTAAATCTAGTTGGTGAAGATACAAGGCCCTTGTATTGAAGGTGGATTACACAAAAGGTAGGGGATAATAATATTTTAATGTAATCCCAGAACTCACAGACTCTGTGTCAGAGTTTTATAATACATTCTGCAAGTTTCATATCCTTTTGGAATAAAAAAAACAAAAACCTTAAAAACTAAAATGAATTATAATTTTGTCAAATATAGCCTAAATATCAGTTCATTGATTTGGGAAAGATGTTGTTCTGAAACATGGTTAGTTCGCTTATTCAGTCACCTTAGACAGAAGAAAGTTCCACTGGGTGGCTGACTCAGGAGTTGAATAACGTTATGTTCTGCATATTGCTAATTGTTATAATTTGTGAATTAGAAAAGGACTTCTTTCTCCAGCAGCCCTGTTTTTTATTTCAGTGTTTTTGAGTGTCTAGGGCACAGTGGTGGGATTAACATTTAAAAAAAGAGCTGATGGAGTAATTGCATTGACATTAATGTTGGTGACTATATGGTTTCTTGGTAGTGATTTTCAGTGAGGTTGGTAATTTAGAGTAAACGCATGGGGGCCTCTGAGATGAAACCTTGAATACATCTTCCCGTAGTCTAGAATTAGTGGCATGACCAAGTTTAAAGGTCAAAATAAGAATAATGGCTGAGGCATTAGCTATCATTCTATAGTGGGTGGCCTTTGGGTTTTTGACCATATCACTTACTGTTCTTTAAGAGAACTGCCGTGGGTGGGGGAGCTCAAATGACTTTTGAGTAGAAAGCACTGTTTAAGATTAAATGAGTCACGCGCCATCTTATCTCTTCTATTGGAATTTCTGCAGTGCATCCAGAGAGCTAACTTGCAAATGGCAGGAAGTCTCACCTCATCTTCCCCCTATACTTCTGAGAGATAGAGAAAAAAACACTCATGCACATACTCATACAGGCCACATTTTACAGGAAATTTGCTCGAGCTAGTGTTCAAGAAAACAGCAAGTTGAAATGCCCTTGCCTCACATGTATGCATAGGACACCAAAGAGCACCAGACCGGACGACAAACCATTTCCATTATGGATCAAACTGGGAGCACTGAAAGGTAACCTGAAATCTAAGTCTGTATCGAGTTCCTTAAGCTAAATGTGTGTCAGTTGTGAAGTGATCATAATACAGGAACTACAGATCAAACCACAACGATAAAAAAAAAATGTCTACGAGTAGCAAGATTGTGGTGGGCTCTTTAAGGGGCCTGTGGTTTAGAGAAGGAGCATATGTTGTGGTCTGTTTTTCACAGCTGGAAAACATATTTTTACAGCACAATATTTTGGACCAAGTCATTTCCAATATTACGATACAAACGTTCAATTTGATCAGTAATAAGGATTCAGGCCAATGTAATATAAATGCAGAAAGAGTGACTGAAATTCATCCTTTGTTACCAAAGAATACATTTATCTGATTTAAATAGCCTTTAAAAGAGACAGTTAAATATGTTTTATTAATTATAGTTTCCTGTTAAAAAAGGTATATATAATTATTTATTGTAACAATGTATTATAAGTGTATATATCAATAATAAAAAATTATTTGATCATTTCTGAATGAAAACTCATACAAAATCGAAACAAAAATAGATTTCCAAAAAAAAAAAAAAAAAGTCTCCAAATATTCTAAGCAAGAACAAAACACAAGAGAAAGACAAAATAATCGGCACTGGGATTATTATTTTTTTTTACATTCCTGTCAGCACAGGTAAGATATTATCATGGAATGTAGTGGTTTAAAAAACAAAGTCATATTAGTGTTTTTTTCCATGGGTTAAATTAAATTTCTCCTCTCGCTTAGTATGCAAATGAATGCCTCCGTACAGTAGCTTCCCCCAATGTCTCCTCTCTACTGTTTCACTGAATGATGACTTTCGTCTGTCAATTTCTGTACATTTCAGAATGACCACTATGGAGATGAACATTACGACACCATATAGTTATTACTATGATCCCACAGAGCCTTGCTATAATGAGCCTGTGGTAAATACGACAATCATAGCTGCTATCTACTACCTGGTGTTTGCCCTTGGACTTCTGGGAAACTGCACCATATTGTGGATGCTGCTGAAAATCATGAGAATAAAGACCATGACAGATGTCTGCCTGCTGAACCTGGCAATTTCCGACCTGATCACCGTGCTCTCCCTGCCCTCATGGGCGCTTAACATCAAGGGGCATTTGTCTGATGCTAATGTCATGTGCAAACTCATGGTTGGTTCCTATCAGCTGGGCTTCTACAGTGGTATACTTTTCGTGACGCTGATGAGTGTTGACCGCTACTTGGCCATTGTGCATGCAGTGGCATCCTTGGGAGCACGGAATTTGCGTTACGCCATTACTGCTAGCATTGTCATCTGGACCATCTCCTTTTGCGCTGCACTCCCAGGAGCCCTTTTTCATAACATGATCAAGGATATGGAAAACATGACACTCTGTGACTGGGATATCAAAGATGGATCAGTCAAGACATGGAAGCTCTTCCTTAATTTTAGCCAAAATACAGTAGGGCTCTTTGTCTCACTGCCGGTCACAATTTACTGCTATGTCAGGATCCTGCTGGTGCTGAGGAGGACAAAGAACTCCAAGAAAGGACGAGCCATAAAGTTAATTTTTGCCATCGTTGCGGTCTTCGTGGTCTTCTGGGTGCCATACAATGTGGCCGTGTTTTTGAAGACTCTGCAGGACTTGGAAATCGGTGATACATGTGAGAGCGGTCATCGGATAGAAATGGCCCTGTCCATGACTGAGACCATTGCATTAGCCCACTGCTGCGTGAATCCTGTGATCTATGCTTTTGTTGGGGAAAAATTCAGGAAATGTCTGGACAGAGAGTTTTCCAAATGGGTACTTTGTGCGAAGATTTACAAACCAGCATCGATGTATTCAAAAACCTCCGAAAATGAAACATCCAACACACCTTTATAAGAACATTTTTCCTTTTATAACATCTGTATAGAGTTATGTATTTATGTAAATTTCATAGGATAATAGAATCGGAGGTGATTAAGTAAACTGTACATAGGTCTTTTATCTAAATCAGGTACTATATTAAGGTATCCTTACCATGTCATAACTCCAGATTGCCTGGTTCAATCCTGAGCCCGGGCTGTTGTCTGTGTCTGTGTTAACGTTCCACATGTCCTTACCATATTTTCCTGGGTTCCTTGGTTTCCAACGGCCTTCCAAAAACACGCCGGTACATGGCGGGAGATGGACTGGTTGCCCCATTAAGGGTGTATTCCCACCTCGTGCACCAGTCTTCCCAGAATACACTCCAGGTTCACTGCAACCATAACCAGAATAAAGCAGTTACCAAAATCATAGAAATAGTAACAAGTGAAGGCAGTTTTCAGATCTCTTGTCAAAAACAGAACTTTCAACCAAATTTTAGTGACATTATGCCATAACTGTTCTATAGACCGCATAACGTACTATATTGGGGGTTCAAGGTTCAGTAACTCCTTGATTATCTGGGTGAATGATGGTTTATATGATTCTGTATAGGAATTACGTATATGATCAATATTAATTATTACAAGCCTTAACAAAAGATGCTTAATTCCCCAGTACAGTACATAATTGCGTCATTGCACAGAATGAGTCATGTTTTCTTTACTGAGATGTGCACAGCTTAACCCCTCCTCACATCAAGCCACAAAGCCAAATGTTTTGAAAGACTTGCTGTAAAGCACGAAACTGTAAGGGCCGGATTTCCTGCACATGACTTTTTGTTCTTACAAAAAAACCTGTCTCAAACGACTGATGGAAATATCTCGAATCTGTCAAAAAAAAAAAAAAAGTAATGAGCATGTTGTATTATACATAAATGTATATATGATCTATTATTTCGATGTCTAAGTAATAAAGTTTTGCTTTGAGCAGAGTCGGCCTGTGGATTTGTAAGGCCGTGAACGAGATTGTGTTCACGGGCCCCCAACCCAATAACTCTACATTGAACCAATTCATAGTACAACATGACTGAACTTCTTTCTTTGATTAGGGCGAGCACTTCACAGAAAATACATATTTTGCTTTCCTTTTGAGTTGGGGCAAGCCCTTGTATAAGAGCGTACAATACAAACATAAAGAACATTCATGATATAATGGGTTCCATCCTTCAGAAATAAACCTACAGCATAAAAGAGTACCACATTAGAGAACTTTGTGGCCTTTGACATGACCAAAGATTGCTTAGATTAAGCTATCATAAAGAACACTATATTCCTGATGTCGTATTCTGTCATGCTGGAGACTATTAGTCTGCTTTAGATTTAAATTGTAATGCTAAAACATACAAAGAAATCTTAAGCAAGTCTGTCCTTCAACTTCGTTAACAGTTTGCGGAAGGCTCCCATATGGGTCCACAAATGCATAGCTATATAGTGTACCTAGCTCTCGTAAGCTATTGAACACTAATTGATAGACTATAAGCAATGACACCAACCACCCTACCCCATAGTCCAGATATATGGAGAATATGGGAGATTGTTGTCACATGCCAGAAATTCCTGCAGCTCCTTCAGTGTTGCTGTAGGTCTCTCGGCAGCCTCCCTGACCAGTTTCCGTCCAATCAATTTTGGAGGGACGTCCAGTTCTTGGCGACGTCACGTTTAACAGGGGTGTGTACACTTTGTTTATCCACTGTAGCTAGCTAACACTAGCTGCTGCTAGCTAGCTGTCACTAACAATAAATGTTAAGATTGGGAATAACGTGTTTGTGCAACTGGGAACTTAATAACGGATGGGAAGTCTTGCCTTTCTAGCATGTTATTTAGCTATAAATGGATGAAATGCATGATGTCACTAATTGTTTAAGAAGTAAAAATTGTAGTTGTTGGAAACCTGCTGTGGTGTACGGAGAACACCACATTCCGGAACATGCTGCAAATAAAAAAATAAAATAAATCAAACAACTTTGAGCTGGAAGCAGTATCTCAATGTCGCTGCTTCATCACAGTATCCTGTCATTCACACACATTTTTTCCATCACTCTTCAATGTAATCTTTGATTTCTGGCATTTCATTTGTAGCGCAAATGTAAAATTTGCATCGGAATGAGTGGAATGGAAATTCCCTCCGCAGACAAATTCTGCACAACCAAAGATGCCACTGCGGAGAACAGTGTTTACACGCACCATCAACATTAGAGCCTGCATTTTGAAAAGAAAAATAGATGGAGCCATAGATTAACAAGTCACTTCCTTGCAGTGAACAGTTTCTGATTTTTATCGGCGCACCAGAAACCTGATTTGTGTGCAGTTCTGAGAAGTCAGAGGCGGCGTTCTCATTCTGAAGAGAATTTTTATCAGCATCGGTATCAGCATCCACATGCACGATTGATGGGATTTAACAACCAAGTGCTCAAATTCATGCAACAACAAGAAGGGCTTCAAATGGGAATTCGTCCATTTAAAACAGCAGCAACCATCTCAGAAAAATTCCAAGTAGTAAAGTTGATGTTGATCCAAAGCATAAGAAAAGGTAAACGCTCTAACCTTTGGTAACCTTTTAGACCTGATTCATACCAGAAATGTGAAAGAATTGTTATCTCAAAGGAATTGAGTAACAGCAGCTAAACTGGAATTGTTGCAAATAAAGTGGCGCTATCACTACTAACCCCACAGCTCACCTACTTCCCCTCTTTGTCATTTTTGTCCTAGCTTGCAGCTGGCTCATTGCAAATTTTTATATGTTATCTCCATTGAAAGGGGATTTTCCAGTATAGATTCAAGAATACTTTTTCTCACTTGTTACTCAGAAGATCCAGATTCCGTGATAAGCTCAATCCCCAGGCTGTCAGACACATAAACAGCAGCCACTCCTTACCACTTCCACTTCTGTCTTTCTTTTACATTCTGAATAAATGCACCTCACAACATGTTCTTGTAGACACCTGATTTGACCCGACCGACAGTATGTGAATATGGGCAAAGTACATTTCCTTTTTTAAAAACAACACAAAAAAAACCCCCCACTCGAAACATCCTTTTTTCATATAGTGCATCTTATGTCCTTTTTTTTTTTTTTGATCATGTTTCAATGCTGCAGAGTATACTGCACAATCTGTAAACCCTGGTATTTATTTAATTAATTATTTACTTCAATCTTCTGCAGCATCAGTGAGAACAATAAAAGGAGTTTCATTCTACAAGACACTTGTGATTACGGTGATAAAATTCTTCAGCATTGGGTCTTAAAATAACATTCACTAGCATTTCGTTTACTAAGCCACAGTGTCAGATCTTGACCATAGATTTTGCTGAGGCGGGATGACGATAATTGTGCCGTAGCCACAAACTAAATTAAGTCGAAAGGATATTACATGTTAGAAAGTGTTTGCACATTCGTCACACTTGACTGGCATGTTCAAAATCAACCATGCATATTTATTTATCATCAAATAACCCATATAAACACGTTCTACAGACCTTCAGCTGGGAGTTCTTTGCAGCTGTATCATTTACTATTTACTGTTGCTCTCAAATGCATTAAGAAGGAAAGAAATTCCACTAATAACCTTTTATGTCAA
>JAQQZR010000033.1:3009606-3022840 GCA_030068235.1 Notoglanidium macrostoma
GTGCAACGTCACAAGACAAGACAGTACAGCGCTAATAAACAGTAGTGTGCAAAATGGCAGAGGTAGATGTGGATGTGACACAAAAAGTTCACCGGTGAGGAGTGGTGGAAGGAGTCATGGCCATTCCTCATGGGGCCATCCCTCCCGCTCCGCGGTTTTCTCAAACGTCTTTAAATACGCCTTCGGGTCGTCATCCGCTATCATCCTCGCGAGCCGCTGGAACGCATCTCACGCTGGAGCCGGTGAGGCGGCCGCGGCAACAGGGAGCGTGCGAAGGGCGACCAGCTCCTGGGCTATCGTGCTAAAGCTGTGGGCTAGCTCTTGGTTCAGCTGGCCTTGCTCCAGGCTAGCCTCCAATAGCCGTTGGATCCCGTTTTGTCCGCTGAGCCCATTATGTCCGCTGCCCCTGTGGGCCGGGTATTGGCTGGGAATTCTCCTGCAGCCGTGCCAGATTACACAGCCCCGCCTTGCTAGTTAGTGGTGTAAGGTCGGCGTGTCTCCTCCGGTCTTCCCAGGTGAACTCCGACGGGTTCTTGGTCTTGGTGCTTGGTCCTGACAAATGGGCTGTGTGGCCACCGGCGTTACAAAGGTAACATGCCCCCAAAACAAGCAAGAACTGAAGATAGCTACAGTAAAGGCCTGGCAGATGCTGGAAGAAATCCAGCATCTAGTGATGTCTATGGGTTCCAAGCATATCATTTAATTATATACTTCAAATATAATATCAGTATATACTTTGCTATATAGGCAACTGGCAGATTTAACAGATTTAGAGTTTGATTTAACCCTTGAGGCACCTTGGGACCCAAATGGGTCCTTTTTGCTTATTTAATTTTTTTAATTCTCAATATCTCTGTCAGTTTAAAGGCTAATTGTATGAAACTTTGCCAGGATTTTTTTTTATTATTATTATTTTTAAAATTCCATGATTCCCTCTATTGCAAGGTGTATAGAATAGGAGATATGCATATATGCCTACACTCTTTACCCTCTGGACCATTTTGGGCCCATTGACTCCCATTATAACCACATATTTTTGATATAATGTAATCCTGACATATTATAATGCTTTCCCCATGAATACCTAATAAATCTAATCCTCTACCTTCAAAATAAAGGGAAAACAGGTTTAGTTGTAACGACACCCCTAAAGTTCCAGGTTGTTAGACTCCAAGACTCCATTTCTTAGAATTCACAGCAGCCTTCAAACATGACTGTTGAGGACTCCAGCTCCCATGAACCCTCACGGTCCAGATCACGGGCACCTGACTTCTGATTTCACGCACCTGTCCAAAATCATGCTTCAATTTATTTAAAGACTTTACTTATCATACTTTCTTTGCAAAATAAATGCTCACTTTACCAAGCCAGAATCAGGCAGAATCCTCCTTGTTCATTGCACCGTTTATCTGGATTTTTTACTTTTGATTGTTTCCTGGTTTTGTTCTTTTTGCATTGGCCCTTGATAGTCTGTCCATCAGCTGACCATTGTCTGTTTTTTCCTTTTTTTTCTCACATTTTGGATCTGTCTGCCTGTTTATCTGAATAAAATCTCCTACTGCTCCTCCATCTTTTTGCCACCTGCTGACCTGACAGATTTCCCACCCTGACAAGTTCACAATAGAAGCATCTGAATGCAAAGGATTTCTGCTGCAGTGCTCCTTGTTTTTCACCAGTCAGGTAGGGGCCACAGACCAAAGAAAAATACAGTTTTGAACCTACTCTTCCTGACTAGACTGCTGACATTTTCACATCTCTTAGACCCAGCAGATCTCATCCACAATCCAGAGGCCATACTACCGGTAACCTTATCTACGGTCCTCTGTTGACCCAGTCTCAAACAGTGTTGCTAGGTAGGCTATAAAACTGCAAGTCTGCTGTAAAGAAGGCTGATTTCATCTCTGCCCTTGCTTCCCACTATTCTCTTGACTTTCTGGCTTTAACTGAGACCTGGATATCTACACAGAACTCAGCTACACCGGCAGCTCTTTCCTCTGCTAATGATTTCTCACATACTCCATGAGAAACTGAGAGGGGTGGTGATACAGGTCTGCTGTTGTCTCGGAGTTGGGGATATACACCCCTCTCTCTGTCTCAACATATCATCCTTTGAGTTCCATGCTATTGCAATTTCCTCTGCTATTGCAATTTCCTCTCCAATCAACCTTCTCATCGTTGTCATCTACTGCCCTCCTGGACCCCTAAGATACTTTTTTGAAGAAATGGACACACTCCTTACTCTTTTCCCTACTGACAACACCGCTCTCTCTCTTCACTTGGAGACTTCAACCTCCCCAATGACAAGCTCCAGTCCTCTTGCCTTCTCCTTCTTCTCTATTCCTTTTCTCTTATTTCAATAACTGCTCTCCCAAACACAAAGGAGGAAATGCCCTGGACCTGGTCTTCAGCCATCCCTCCCCAGCTTCAGACATCACTGCTACGCCGACTTGACATCTCTGATCATAGCTTAGTAACCTTTACTATCACCCTACCTGCCTTTGTCAATATTTCTGTCCCACTTGGCAAGATTTCCACTCTATCATACCTTCCAGACCCTGACTCCTTTTCCTCGCTTCCACTGGAGTTAGCCACTGACACTCTCCTCTCCTCACTTTCGTAGCATAGCAATTGAAGAGAGTTAAGAGCAGCAGAGAGAAAGTGGAAGAAATCACAACTAGATCTCAGATCTGTATTCTGTGACTTATGTGACTTCTGCTAAGATTGCCTTCTGTAAGAAAAATCCTATCCCTTCCACAATGCTCTAGACCATCTCTCAAGACCTTATCCCCTTCATCACCACTACCATAAATAGCTCCATAACATCAGGGCTTGTACCTACAGCATTCAAAAGAGCTTGGGTTATTCCCATCCTGAAGAAACCCAATCTGGATCCCTCAGACATCAGCAACTTTCTCTGTTTTCTTTCTAAAATCCTTGAAAGCACTGTCTATCTATCACAATCAACTATCTATCTCTCACAGAACAATCTCCAGCATCCTAATCAGTCTGGTTTCAAAGTGGCACTTTCCACAGAGACTGCCCTTTTGGCGGTCACTGAGAAGCTACATGCTACTAGATTGGCAAACGGTCATCAGTCCTCATCCTCCTCAATCTTTCAGCAGCGTTCGACATGGTCAACCACAAGATTGTCTTGTCCACCTTAGTCTCTTAGAGTCTTTGAATTAATTGCTCAGCATGGAAAGGGCTCGATTCCTACCTTAAAGGCCAGTCATATAAGGTGATGTGGAAGGGATTCACATCTACTCCAGGCTCTCCACTGGCGTCCCTCAGGGCTTGGTATTTGGTCCTCTTCTGTTTTCCCTCTATAATAGATTTCTTGGTGAGGTAATATCCTCACATTGGTTCTCATACCACTGCTATGCAGACAACACTCAACTAATCCTCTCCTTTCCTCCCTCAGACACTAATGTTCCCACCCAGAGCTCTGCATGTCAGGCAGATATCTCCTCATGGATGGCAACTCATCAGTTAAAAGTCAACCCCAGCAAAACTGAACCGCTTCATCCCAGTTGCTTCATCCCCACATCGGGATCTTGTGATCTCCCTGAACAACTCTTTGATCTATCCTTCGGTCTCCGCACGTAACCTTGGGGTAACTACGGACAATCACCTGCCTTTTTCTTATTTAGCAATCTCTCATATTGCTAATCTTTCTTGCTCATGTTGATTTCTCCTCTTCGCCATCAGAAGGATAAGTCCATTTCTTTCCACACAGGCCACTCAGATACTTGCTCAGGCCCTTGTCATCTCGAGACTAGACTACTGTAATGCATTCATAGCAGATTTGCCTCTGAGTGCCATTCGACCTCTATAACTGATCCAGAATGCAACTGCATGACTTGTTTTCAACCTTCATAAGTTCTTTAATACTCCCCATTTCTACGCTCCCTCCACTGGCTTCCTGTAGCTGCTCGCATCATATTTAAAACACCGATGCTTGCCTACAAAGCCAAAAATGGACCAGCTCCCTCCTACTTCAAAGCATTTATCACACCACACATTGCACCATGCTCCCTCCTCCAACACTGGTTCCACCATCTCTCCAGGTACAAAGAACACATGCATCTAAATAGATGAGTCACTGGGTGTCTTCAAACGACTACTACCTACAGAATATATTTACTGATAGAGTTCAAAGCACTTATATAAGTCCCTCTGGATAATGTCTGACAAATGCCATAAATGTAAATGTACTCACCAGCAAAGCACTAAAGTGGGCAACACGTAAGGTATGGGAGAGAAGTGGTGAACCTACATCCTCATGTGACTGATTGATTTAACTTTTCCTACAGACTCAATTTACTCACTGCCATTATCTGACAACCTGCTCAGGAACCGATTCTTGCTGCACCCAATCACCAACTTCCAAAGCATCACCGAAACAAACTGAGCCTTTCCAAACATGTGCGAAGGCATAAGGAGAGGTTGCGTTTCTATCGTGGGGGTCTGAAGCACATTGTGTCAGAGTGTCACATGTTCACAATAACAAATCACTTTATAGGTGTTTCTCAAGGTTAAGAAAAGATCTTTTAAAGAATGCATTCATAGGAGACCAAATTTTTTAAAATGGAGCAAAATGAGACCGACGTATCAATATCATTGATGGTGCAATATGCATTTAAACATCTTCAGTGTTGTTTTATATTTATGATCGTAAATGTATTCCATCAAAGTAAAGTAAACATATCTTAAGGCTAATATAAATTGCTTCTGAAATTATTAATTGCTAACTGAAGCCGTCATTGCACAGGTGGCTTGTAATTACATGAAAATACCACAATGGACATTGCCGTTACGGAGTTCTGATAGTGGCTGTGATTTATGTTGAATAAAATAATTATTTTGAAATTATATTGAGTGGCTGTTCTTGTGGTTATTAAGTTCAGAAATCCTAA
Source organism: Notoglanidium macrostoma (assembly GCA_030068235.1). Taxonomy (NCBI): domain Eukaryota; kingdom Metazoa; phylum Chordata; class Actinopteri; order Siluriformes; family Auchenoglanididae; genus Notoglanidium; species Notoglanidium macrostoma. The sequence goes on from JAQQZR010000033.1 coordinate 3,014,523, forward strand.
TCCCGGAATTCTCTTTTGTACAGTGTGGTGCAAATGACAGTGAACCCAAAAAAATACAAGAAAATGTGGTTTAATGATGTATTTAATTAAAGGAATTAATGTTCAAAATCTGGCTTAGGGACAAAGTTCCTCTTGGTGTGAAATAAATGTGACAAAAATGAAGAAGTAGAACTGATATTTTTATTTCTTCCAGGGACACAAAAATTACCACATACTGACTTTTTTATAGAGACTAAGGAACAAATGGAGGCATTTATATGCCTCCATGTTCAACACTGGGTGAGGAACATGACCTTCAATAGATGTCGGTAAATAGTAAATATAGTGAGATTGTTTAGGTAGTATAAATAGTTGTTTAATAAGTATCTTAATAGGTTTTTAATCCGTTTTGGGTTTTTTTATATTCACATAGGATTATTTTGGACAAACAGGGAGTAGGACGCAGGGTCACCCCAAGCGAAAAAAAAATTCGCAAACAAATACTAGGTGGGAGAAGTGCACTTTTGAGTTAACCTTGCATGTAAGCCTATCTAGTGCAGTACAATAGTAGTAAAATAGAAATTCTGTTTTGCCATCACAACAACCCAAGTTTTCGCTGTTTAGGAATGAAAGTGTCCTACATCAGGACATGGCACAGAAGAAGGAAAACCAATCAACAATTTGGCCCTGGTTTTGCCCTCATAGACGAGGCATTAGGGTAGTCATCGTCAGTCTCACCCCACTGCCTGATTGTCTCAATCCAAGAGGACAGACCATGGTCAAGTGCTGCACAAGCACTTGGAAGAGAGGAGGAGGAAAAGGAGGTGAACAGGGAAAGCAACAGAGACAGAAGAGAGGTTCTTTGATCTCTTGGAGCATTTGGTCAAAAAAAATTTAATAAATAAAGTCTTTAGATTTACCTTGTTTTGATTTTGGCCCTTTTTTTCTTGATATTTCTGCTTAATGCTACAATGTACACTAATAATAGTATACAGTATGTATATAAGGTTTGCTGTCAGCAATTTAACTATGATATGCATATTCTATTAACTTTACTATGTTCAAAATTAGTACGTTCAAAAGACTAAAGCAGTGACCTCTCTATATAGAAATTAGCATATCACAAAATTACATTTATATTATTGTCACTATATCTATTGTTTGTTTAACCAGTTTGTTGTGAACGATCTTTTTTAAGCGCTAACATATTAGAACACGCACATTAACATAAACCTGTGCTTTGCAGCCTGAACTAGTCAGAGCTGCTGTTATAGAAATTTTATCAACACCTTCCGACCAATCAGAATTGAGAATTCAACAGCAACCGAGATAAAAATTAAAATCCATTATTGTTAAAGCTACAATATTTCTTACGGAGTTCTTGTGGTTATTAGCCTGTTTGACTGGTTACATATATAGTGTAGAGGAAGCAGGGTTCGAAGACTAAACATCAGCGGTTGCATGAACTTGTTTCAACAGAAAGAAATGGAAAGTTGGAGCTATTCTGTAACTAGGCTGTAGTTCTAGGTGGTATGTTATTCGTTTCGTTTATCTTATAATTTTTAATAATGTGGAATACTTATCTTTAATGAGAGTAATTTGCATCATATAATAAGAAAGTAAAAAATAATAAAAGACCATTCAGTCAGGATCTCTATCACATCTATGCTCACTCCATCTCATAGTTGCAGATCTCTGAGTTGCGTTCTGAAATGACACTAACTTGGAAATAGCACTGACAAGAATTAGACCAGTTGCAATTGGTATGCTATGCCACTTTGCTTTTCATTCACTACTGAAATGGTGGGAAATTCAGTTTATCTCTACTTAGAAACTTTTTACATCAGATTTCTTACCACAAGTTTTTCTGAGAAGTCGGTGAGCTCTCTGGGTGTTGGTATAACCGCAGCCTCAGTGCTGTTGCATAACAGAACAGTAGCTTTTCGTTAGAGCCAAACGTCATGGATGTCTCCATAGAGCCCGATACTCGTCACAAAAGCAGATGTGTGAAAACCAGAGAACTCAAGCAGCATCACCACATTACAGTTTTGACACTGACCAATAAAGGACAAGTCTGTTTTCAAAGTTTGTAAGTATATGGTGGAAATGTTGTTCCAGATCGCTGCACTTATTTAAATAATTTATCACCTGCAATGAAATTGTTACATGCTGTATGCGTTGATTTTGTTCTCTGTGCCTTCTCTGGTTCATGTTCGTAGTTAAGATTTTCACATTTATTATTTGAAGAACAGACTCTGCAGTTCAGTAATTTATTGACTCATATTTTGATCTGATATTTATCACGTGGTGCACAAAACACTGAAGTGTGTTCACTGTCACGGATGGTTTACACAGCCTTAAACGTTGGTTTAAAACTTATTTCCCTTTTTTTTTTTTTTTTTGGATCTTTAACACCAGCATGACTGTTTCATGCTGAATGGCAATGATGTCGAACACCAGCGCTGACCTCTGGGATGCCGCAACACTCAGGTGAGTACATATTATATTCAGATTTAATGAACACCTAGACATTTTGACATTTAAATAAAGAGCGATGTATTCGGAGTTTTCCTACACTAGGCTTTCCTAGCACATTTATTAATGAGGTATAAACATTTATTAAAGCATTTATGGATGATCTGTTTTTTTTCTTTGAAGAGAGGAGATGAATTAATTAATAAATGACCATGAAGAATAGACTGAAGTTTGGTTTACTGGTTGATGGGGTCATTACTTTGTCTTTAGTAACAGCACATCCATGAAGTACTGAGGAAGTGAGAAATTTCCACTTGTCACTTGGGATTACATTTGGGGAAGTGTGTTTAGTGCATTTGCAAAGAAAAAAATAAATAAAGACGTATCTTTACAATTCAACAAAACTTATTTGTAAAGTCCTCATTCCAGCTTAATGAATCACTTTCATGCCCTTAATCTAAAGTTGTAATCTACATTTGTATTTATAACACTGTTACGAAGCACTATGTATAACTTATACGACTTTCTCAACGAATAGCGTGTAAGATAAGAATAAAAAGTTTACACTAATAATAATGATAAGTCAAATGATCAAAGTCAGAACTTATTATCTGCTCTGTTCTTCAGGAAAGGACAAAGGGACATAAAATCACTACCGTCACTTCTTGAGTTTGATTTAAGCCTTTAGTAAATCCTCCATCACTGCTTTATTAAAGAATTAAAAATATTTCGTCCCCTTGTAGGCATCTATTAAAATGAAGTTCTACCAAAAGCAGAGAACATGCTTCCTGTGTTTATTTGTTTCATGAATTTGGTCTCCTTGTACCAAAGTGATGATAGTTACTGAGAAGGATGTGGTAGGAAGATTAGATGTGCTGCCTTGATATTCATCTACTCCTTTATACTCTGTAATAATGTATTATTAGTCTTTGTATCTTTTGATGAATAAATTGAAGTTTATATAAAAATGTAATTTTTTGCCATAGTGAAATATTAGCTATTGTTCCTCCAAATAGCTCGTTGTGGAAGATTAGCTATTATTTAATAAACAAACATTATGGATCATATTCAGAATTGGTAACAAAAATCCAAAAAAGAAAGTTCAGAGTTAGATCAAACAGCAGCCTAAGGCAATCTTCTGGGTTCTTCTTTCAGAATATGCAAATGACCTGCATGTAGTTCACACCTCCAAAGTTGCAAGGTTTTTCTTGAGAAGTGTCTGAATCACTTCCTCTAAAGAGAATCCTATTATTTTATTTGTATTACATATATATATACACAGGGTGGGACAAAAAATTGGTCTGCTATTCAAAAGCGAACATCTCATGATTGGTTTGTGCTGGAAACGTCAAAAGAACATCACATTACCATTCATCCATTTCTATTTCTTATGTATGGTTTGGACCTGATACCTATACTAGCAGTGAAGTTATGGCTATTTCAACAAAACACACACCAAAAAAAGTTACCAAGCCAAGTAACCATAGAGATCATAGATGTTCTACCTCAAGCATCTATAACCATCTATAAAAAAAAGAAAAATGCATAAACTTTCCAGTTTAATTTTGAAGAAAAGGTATGACGTGTTCACCTTCTTTCTTAACAGCATGCATCCTACCTCTCCATTTGGGTATAACTTTTACGATTCAAGATTGGGGTATCTCTTCCCAAACGTCAAGGATCCTCTGTTTTAGATGACCAACGTTCCAAATTTCTGCACCTTGACAGACCTTTTCCTCCATGGCCAACCAAACCAAGTAATCCATAGGGTTCGAATCAGGGCAGCTACGGGTCAAAACAATATACAAAATCGAAAGAGAAAAGAATTAACGTTAATTTATTGCTTCAAGTTTCCAATACCAGCCATTCTTGAAATACTCAAATTTGAAAAGTGGACAAATTTTTTGGCCAACCTTATGTGTGTGTGTATATATATATATATTTGCAGTCAGATGTTTACATACAGTCATCATGTATAATAAGGTCATGACATTTTATTACTTATTTGAATTGTTTGGTTTCTGGGGGAAAATGATTGCCTCTTTGATTGAAAACTGATTGTCTCAGAATTGAGTTCAAACAGAGTTCTATTAATTTCCGGTTCCAGTTTCCTGGCACTGGAACTGACTTTAAGCACCGTCCCCATATTTTTAATAGGGTTGAGATCAGGACTTTTTTTAAGCTTAATGTTTGCCTGCGTTATCCATTCCGCAACCACCTTTGGTGTGTGTTTGGGGTCATCATCCAGAACAGCTAATTGTGTCCAAGGTTCAACAGTCTAGGTTTGAGGTTATGCTGAAGAATTCTGTGGTTCTTCATTATACACTTTGTGCAATGCGCCAGTTCCACTGGCAGCAAAACAGCCCCAGAGCCTGACGCCATGCTTCTTTCTTCTTTCATGCGCTTCTGTCTTGGACGGCAGCCTGTCAGTCTGTGGTGATGTAAAATTCGCTTGACTGCAGACAGTGTTCCAGCAGCTTCCAGTTCATGGCAGGCCTGTGCCCTGATGGATCCTGGGTTGTTCCTGACCATCTGAACCAACTTCCTCTCAGCAGAGAGTATTAGTTCGGGTCTTCTTCAAGACCTTGGCAAAGTTGCTACACCTCCATTAACTTGTACTCGAGAAACAAACCTTTTTAATGTTGTGCACAGAGAAGCTATGAGCTGTAGTCAATCATGATCAATAACAGGAAGTTACGAAGCCTCAGCCTTGGCAAGGTGAAAGACATTTTGAAACTATCAAAACCACTGAATTAATAATCTAAGTGGGTTTATGTATAATTTGACTCTGTGTTGAGTTCAAAAAACGTAAAAAAATACATTAAAACGTGTGTAAAAAAGGATTGTTTTTTGTTCCATTAAAGCTCATTCTTCCCCAGAAAACGAATAGTTCAAGGAAACCACTAAAAGCCAAATATTGCCATGATATTCATTTCCATGACTGTAAGTAAACTTATTCCTGCAACTGTACTTAACTTGAAAACACATAAAATCCTAATGTGTATGGGATGTAATTCATTTCTAACTCCTTATTTTATTTATTTTATGTCTGATTCCACTATTAAATCTTTACCGCATGCACTTAATGGCTTCTCGTGTGTGGAATCTCTCCTTTAATAACTCCTTTAATCCTTCTCCTTTAATAGCACGTCAACTGAATTTATACTTGATGGCCCAGAACCGTGCGATTATGATGTCCATGCAAGCCATTTTCTCCCAGTGATCTACTCCCTGTTCTTCGTGGTCGGCTTCCTGGGCAACACGCTGGTGCTGTGGGTGATCCTGAGAGGTGCGCATATAAAGAGTATGACTGATGTGTCTCTCCTGAACCTGGCCATCGCTGACCTTCTGCTAATCTTCTCTCTCCCCTTCCTGGCTCACTACGCCAGAGGTACCTGGACATTCGGCAGCGTCATGTGCACCACGGTCCTCGGCGTGTACTACATAGGATTTTACTCCGGCATTTTCTTTATTGTGCTGATGAGCATCGACAGATACCTGGCTATTGTCCATGCCGTGTTTGCCATGAAAATCCGAACAAAGGCGTATGGGATTTTAGCAAGCATGGCCGTTTGGATTATCGCTACTGCAGCGTCGTTTCCTGAACTACTGCACCTTGGAGTTGAAAGCTATGAGGGCACAATAATTTGCAGCGCTTATCCAAAAGACGATAATCACAATGACGTGAGAAGTGCAGCGTTCTTTAAAATGAATGTTTTGGGCCTGCTAATTCCTCTCAGTATTGTGGGATTTTGTTACTCGATGGTGCTCCGGAAGCTTCAGACACTCCATACATCAAAGAAACATTCCGTTCGTCTTGTTATTGCGGTCATGCTGGTCTTCCTCTGCTGTTGGACACCGTACAACATTGCAGCGTTCCTCAAAGCACTGGAGCTGAAGCACATCCTGCCTCCAGCGTGTGAGAGCAGCAAAAGGATCCAGCTGATGCTGCAAGTCACTGAATCCGTGGCGTACTCGCACAGCTGCCTCAATCCTTTCCTCTACGTGTTTATGGGAGAAAAGTTCAGGAAGCACCTCGCCGGGCTCCTGCGCCAGACACCATGCGTCCACGTGCAGTGTGTGAAGCGCCACATGACGCAGGCGTCAGCCTCAGTGCATTCGAAGGCCACAAGTGTGGACGAACACTCAGTTGCCGTCTAAATGGTGAAGGAACATGAAATCGTATTTTTTGAACTCAGGTTATATTTAGTTTATATGTACTGGTGAAAATGAGAACTTCTATATGCATGCTTTGCTTTTAGGTACCACAACATTATCCTAAACTTGTCCTTTTTATTAGGGGGTACCCATATGCATCTTCCACCTGGAAATGTAACAATAGTGTATTTATTTTTTTTATTTTATTTTTTTTAGATAGCTTTAAAGTGCATAATTGGAAGGACAGGTATGTTTTGCGTTAACCATTTAGTGGATGTCACTTTAATCCCTAAATATACATAGCATAGAATTTTTAATTTTTAATTTTTGTGGTTTCTGGCCAGGCTGTTGCATTATGGTGTGTGTGTGTTCTTATTTTTTTTATTTATTTGATTGTTGATTCTTTGTGTCTCCCTGAAAAATCTTTTTTAAGGTACCTCCAAATGAAATATTGATGCTGCGTTGTTTTTATTTACCGTCGTGTTTGATGATTCCGTGTTTGTTGGTGTTTTTCTTCGTAACCCGAAGACAGATTTCCACCTGAGTGGACGTTGAAGATTCTATTCTATTCTATTCTAAAGCAGCAGCATGTGCAAGTAAGGACTGAATAAATAATTTGTGATTTAAATGTGCATCCTCATTCTCCCTTCAGTTCTGTTTATTTAATTTACACCGTACAGAATTGCAATTGTTCATTTTTTTTCAAGTCCACAAAGTGCTCGGAAATAAAAGAGCAATGATTGATACACAATTTGCCTTCATCTCCAAATTCTAGCGCCACGTCAGCATCAGAGTCCGCTCCGGAACACCCTTCGGCATACAAACATTGCCGACAAGGACTACAACACAAACGCTCTCACATTCATGTTCTCCAGATTTCTGATTATACATGCCAGGACTCACTCACACTTAAGGATATTTAAGGATTAAATCCAAAGGGCAAATCCAATGAATAGTGAAAAAGGCCAGGTAATCCAAATCAGTAAACAGCATGCAGCAGCTCAGAGCCTACTTGCAAGGCTTTAGGAAATGAGCAAGACAGCAAAAGTAGAGTCTCTAGAAAGTGGGTGAGGGTGCCCTCTGTTTGTTTGGCAAGAATTCTCTCAGATGAATGTGACAGAACCCACACCTTAACACACGGCTCCCGAAGCTGAACCGTCCCTGTGACACGGCCTACACGATATAAAGTCCTCGGTTCTAGCTAAAGACATTCCGGACAATTTGTTCATAGTCGAATATCAGAGAAGATCAACCCCTTAAGCAACAGGCTTTGAAACAGATGGTCCTGGCTTCCAGCTGAAGACATCCTGGACAATTCACTTCATCAGGGTTCTAGAGTCTATATGCCTTGGTCTGTTTGTCTGCCTATTTTCTCAAATGAAGTATATTATTTCGCCGGGAAAGACGTGTCCAAGGTATTTTCTCATGATCATCTACATTATCCTACATCTAGCAAGACTTCTGGGATTTAGTCTTTTATACTTTTACCTGCCTTATTGAGAACGTGTCAGACACATATATCACTTTCCTCTTTCGTAAATTAATTTTGATAAAGGCTATTGTGTCTAGGACGGCACGGTGGTGCGGTGGTCAGCACTGTCGCCTCACAGCAAGAAGGTCCTGGGTTCGACCCAGGGTGCCTTTCTGTGCGGAGTTTGCATGTTCTCCCCGTGCGTGCGTGGGTTTCCTCCGGGTGCTCCGGTTTC
>JAQQZR010000033.1:3032022-3046197 GCA_030068235.1 Notoglanidium macrostoma
AAGGCACCCTGGGTGACCCGGGGATCGAACCCAGGACCTTCTTGCTGTGAGGCGACAGTGCTAACCACCGCGCCACCCTCAATACCAAAGTCCCAAGACTAAAATGATTACCAAATGTATCACATAACTGGGGAAACTGAACGATTTTAAGAAGCTTACATTTCCAGCACGAGCACGTAGTTGGTGTTGGTCTCGAACGTATCGAGCAGGCCCACCACGTTGACATGCTGTAGGCAGCGGAGCACGTTCAGCTCCCTCATCACCTGCTCGCGACGCATCAGCTTCTTGTTCACAAGCTTCGCTACCACTGAGCGCCGTGAACCTTGCTGCTCGCACCACTTAGCCACGGAGAACCTGCCTCTGTTAGAAAATGGTAATTGTACAAACTTGACAAAACCTGCAACAGACGCTACAGAGGACTCCATCTTTCCAATGGGCAAAATAATACATTTTACTTTTTTTTTGTTGTTGCTATTTTTGCCATAATGAACATGCAAATAGGAGTGTTAATGGCCAGACGTGTAAAGTACAGTGCCATGCAAATATATAAATTTAGCACCTGCAACAGGTTGCCTAGCAATCACTTGATTAGTTTGACCAAAGGGCAGGTATTAAGTTCATTTCCGCTGGCTAAAATATTTTTTTAAATTCCATTCACACACATGTGCCTTATGAACAGAACACAGAAACTTGGCACGTGGCCAGTTTTAAATATTGCTTTTTTACACCTCCCCTGCATTTAAAATAATTCACGCATTTATTCTTGGTTAATCCCTTGCAACATACTCACGATCTGCATGCAATATAACCCTTTGCACAAGCACTCTTTTTGTGGGACCTCAGTAAACCAGGGCCTCAGAATTTAGGGTCAGTGTGTGCATGTGTCAAAACGGAGATTCAACTCACCTCCCGAGCTCCATCACTTCAGTGTAGAGCGACTCAAAATTCTCCTTCCAGACGATTCCATCACTGTAGGTACCTGTGCGAAGCAGCAGAGGCATCAGGCATAGCTGGGCCTCAACACTGCCACTGTTTAACTCTCAGAAGTCCAGCTTTGACTGTGTTTTACTTTCCTTGGTTGTATTTAGAATGAATATGATGTACAGGAACGGTGAAGTTCACAAAACTAACTAACTAAATAAGCAGATAAAGTTAAATTTTTTTTTTCAGTATTAAACACGATCTTGAAAAAGTGATTAGCTGTTTTTTTTTGGCTTCCTCTGTTTCCTTTGTGGTTGAAATGATGTTCTATAAGCACACATGTGGTTTCCATTACTTAAATGTAAAAAAGAGATGTGAAAACCATCTTATAATTTAGACATATTTAGGGCATTTATTTTGAACACATCCTGTGTGACTCTGGTTCGACACTTTTACAAGATTTGCTTATGGTTTCTTTCTTTCTGCCATCTTGTGAGCACAGGAATTCCCCTTCTGCAGTTCTTCTGTCTGATCGCCTTTGTCCTGTAGTGAAACCTTTCAGTCCTGATGCCAGTGGTCTTTTCCTCGATGATGCACAGTCACAAGGGCTCACTGAATGACTTTGATGAGGACATGCTATTGCCTTCAGTCACCACTGGGTGCAGGTTCTTTTGAGCCAAACCCTCTAAACGTAGGTCAGTGTCTGTCCACTGAAGATTTCTGATTGGTGGACTACTCTTAACATTTTACATTTCAGCCTGAGCACAGTGGTGTTATATGAAGGCAGAAATATAGAAAATTTCAAGCAAAGCACTGTACGTTTTTAAGGAAGAAACACTTCAGGTCGTGCTTTACTAGGAAAATGAATAGTGCCCAATGTGGTGTGACTCAAAGCTGTACTGTTACCATGCCGAAGTTAATTATTTTCCATTAATAGCATGTCCTGACGCAGTTTTCTTCCTCCGATACCGTAGCAATTTGCCAAAACTAACATTTTCCGTCACCAGCTTCTCTTTTCTCTCCCCCTTAAAGTTAAAATAACAACTTTTTGCAACTTGTGCAAGAAACCCACAAAGCCTTAAGGCAGAGTTGTCCTGTGTTACAGTCACCATTCTTACAGAGAATTAACGCCCGCGTCAGGGGGATTGCCAAAACTTTTAGTCACTGGATATTTAAAAAAAAAAGAAAAAAAAAAAGTGACCATGGTGATAAGGAGGCGCAATCAAAATCAACATGTAGGATGTTGTTACCATGGCTACAGGCTAACGAGTGGAGTGTGTGTTCGTGCTGAGAGCAGACGCACGCGCACCTTGCACTCTGAGGCAGGCGGACGACGTGACCGTCCCGACGTCGTTGGCGGCGGAGCAGGCGTAGGTCCCGCCGTCCTCTACAGTCAGGGGTGAAATGCGCAGGGTCACCTCGCCTGTCTCACTGCGAGGACACGCAGAAGGGGGAACCGAAAAAAAAAGATATAAATAATATCATATGAACAGCAGAATGTTTTTGATTGACGCTGAGTGACTCACACTGTCTGGTGTAAAGACACTATTACTTCCTTCTACAGCGTGGAAGTCAAACGCAGACGTGGTAACGACGTAACCAAACTCTGTTGAGTAGGGAAGTAGCATAATAAAAAATAATCATTGTTGTAATACGAATAGGAGGCACGCTATTTACTTATTGATTATTTTATTCTTGCCAGATGTTTGCCACTAGATCCCATTGGACCAGGGACACAACGTATGAAGCTTGCTGGCCAAACACAGACATGTTTATTAATGAGAACGTGAATCATTGTACTTTCTAACCGCCTGGTCCGGGCCATTGTGGTTAAAATCGGCCTACTAGTTTGATTTGGCGAAATATAACCTCATAGGTTAGAAAACATAACAGAAATAATAATGTACGATTACAAAGCACATCTGTAGTTGAGACCTGTTATACGCTGAGCTCTGGAGACATCTTATGGTGAAGAGGTGTAATTGCAAGACATTTTTTGAAACTGATAATGTGGATGAAACCCATTCAGGTTTTTTTTCATATCAATGATTTATAGCTGCATGAATTAAAGTCTCGACCTATGTGTCTGTGCGTGTACCTGTGTGTCAGGGTGTATCTTCCTCCGTCGCTCAGCGTGCTCTGATCCGGTCCTCGCCAGGAGACCGAGGCTCTCGGCTGACCTACGACCTTACAGCGCAACGTCACGCTCTCTCCGCTGTCACACACCAAATCGCTCAAAGGCACAAGAAACTCTGGCGGAACTGAGACACGAGATCGAGAACGCTTCACTTCAGTAATAATAATAATAATAATAATAATAAGAAGAAGAAGAATAGGTGCACAGTATTTGGTATCAGACCTACCGTCATAGATGTAGTTCGGATTTAGGAGCTGAAAGGGGGGTGAGAGAAGCTGTTAAAAAAAAGTCTCACGCAGTATCATGTGTTCCAGCACAAATTTTAACCTCACACCTTATCAGCATCATGTCAGTGTTTATCACCTACATCATGTGAAAGAGTGGAGCGTGTAGCAAGCGTGAAAAAACTAAACGCGCAAGTCCCCGAAATCCTGTACTAATGCACACGGGAGGCAAAGTTTGCTTAAATAAATAAATAAATAAATAAATTTTTTTTTTTTTTTTTTTTTTGGTATTCATTTCCTTACAGCTGTAAACCCGTGATATGTAGTCTAGTTTACATCAAGGTAGCTACGGAAAAAAAAAAAAAAAACAGTATAAAAAAATCTCATTTATAAAGCGATCAGCTAAACGAAGGAAAACGTATACCTTTACGGAAACCTTATTCTCCTGCCGGCACTCTTTCCTCACGTCCTTTTCTCTCTTCTCGGATTTGCGGCGGATGCGCAACGCCGTGTGCCATGATGATGACTTCCTGGATTCGGAATGAGAAAGAAGATACTTCAAATTAGGTATCTTTTGAAAATGAGTCCGGAATATCCTAAAACGCCTGTTAAAGGTGCAATACGTAAATTCTAAGTGTTGCTATATACGAGTATATTCCTCACTATCCGAAATAAAACTGAACTGAATTGACCTGGACACATGTTGATCCCGGACAAGCTCTGTTAGTTTCTATTTAAAACTTTCGGCTGTCGTCGTGCTTGCGGTCATGAACAAATCGAAAAGCTCATCTACAAGACTAAATATAATTAGTGTTAATACACAGACGGTTGAGTTCGTACTTAAGGGTGCTGTTAGTGTAGTCAGGGGCACGGATGGAGGTGTGTCCCAGCACGTGGGCGGGGATCCAGCCCTCGGCTGCTGGGCCTTGTTCTGTGGGAGCTCGGAAAACCAGGAACATGTTTTGCTGGTTGGAAGCCAGGATCTGCACAGCCTCGCCCTGATGCACGCTGATCTCGTCCTCTTTTAAAGCCACGTAGTCCTGCGTCACCAGCATGGTGGACACGCTGCTACTGCTGCTGCTTTCACTCTGACAGCACGGCATACATACATAGACAGGCATGATATTAGGACCATGCTTAGGGCAGTTATGTGAAATGAATTCTTTATAAACGAATGACGGCAAACACCGCATACGTCATCATGCTTTCCATCTCTCACTATTAAATATTACGTTTTACATCAAAGGGGGAAAAATGCTATTCCCTTCTAAGGTCCGCATTTGCTATTCCCAGATTTTTTCCATGTTTACAGGTAAACGCTAATGTCTAAATCATTACAAAACTGCTTTGCGGAATCGCTCAAGCGGACGCGAGGTGACTACTAAAACGACAATCTCTGCCTTGCTCAACACCTCAGAGCGTGAAGGCGGAACTGAGGTTGGAAGAGATTTAGATGAGAACATGGAGCATATGCAAATGGTCTGTGTACAAATAGTGTAGCTGAGACAAACAACAGAGCCTTCTTCATTAATCAATTATTAGAACTGCGTTTAGTGAAGGCAGTAAGCATCCCTATCTCGATTTAATCTGTTAGACGCTAAACAAGTCTAACGCTCTACTAATACATCGGAGTTAAAGGATAAATCGTGCATAAATCATTTTGAGCTGAGGGTGATCTCACGGTTGGGGCGCCATTTTTATCTCACTGATGTTACATTTACACATACGTAAAAGTAAACGTGAAAGACGGTCTTATATTCTCTCGACGCTGTCATCTGAGCACACCGACCGTCTCTGAAATATTCATCTAAATTTCCTGAAGATGTATGCGATGATACAATCCAAACAGGCGAGTGAACACATTTCTGAACGTTTAAATGAACGTGTTCTTAGATTCAACGTTGAAAAAGGCACCACAGTTGTGAAATCACCCCAAACTGTTCCGTTCTTCCTTTCTTTCAATGCCGTTATCGTACTGTAGTTAGTTATAGTGAGTATTCTGCATGTTTGCATTCTACAGTGATTGTAACCGAGCAGAAACTTGTGACAAATAGCGTTATACTGGCAGAAGAATGGAGAAAGCGGCACGAAAGCAAGGCGTCGGTCGGGTCAGGAAGCTTCTCTTCTTCTTTAGTTTGAGAGCATGGACTTCTTTGTGGCATCTCACAACTTTCCAAGCTCGTTCAAAGCATTGCAGCACGCTGATTAGAAACAGCCAAAAGGAAGAATGTTAGTACGGGTTAGATGGACTGAGCTCTTTCTAGGGTGGAAGAATGAACAGCACAGGACAGCGATAGATCTGTGTAGATCTTTGAAGAACATTGAAGAACTGGAGCTATTTCCAGTCATTCCAAGTTAGTAGTGGAGAGCAGACAAGCTTCGGCCACTTGAGGAATTTCTCTGGTTTTGGAACGCGTCCCGTCGGAAAAAGTTAGTAGAAAGCCGGAATTAAGCCTGGGTTAGGAGGGAGTCGGGTCCTTACCCCGTTGCTGTGCAGGGAGTGCTCGCTGGTCGAGGAGCACGTGCTGACACGGTCTGGTTCCTTGCGTTTCTGGTTCTGCTCTGGAACTGAAGCCCAAATGGAGGACGAGGAGGCTTTGGGGCCAGAGTGGTATGAACTCGGAGTGTTTGTTGAAGGTGAGATTAGTGGCGAAGGGAGCCCTGATCGAGGTCTGGACAAAGCGAGGGACATTGAGGACACTGCAGCTCGAGGTACTGAACGGGCCTCCTCACGCTGCTCGTTCAAGGGGACCTCGAGCGGGCGTGTCCCAAACGTCTCAGGAAACGTACCTGAGGCTGATGGGGGGTGGGGCTGCATGGGTTGGGGAATTCTGGATCCACGAGGTCGGGAGCCGACGGCGACACTGGTGCTCGGGTTGGACGTGCTCGCGCCCACATGGTTCCGCTGGTACTCGATGGGAGACGTTAGTGCTGTGGGATAGAAAAACGGTTTTCAAGAACATTCTACTTTATCGGTCTATAGAAAAGGAAACGTAGTGTCCCCATGCTCGTATAGAGGTGTGTTACCATTGAGGAAATTCCTCTGGTTCTCCAGGATGCTGCTGATCTGCTGTACCCATGCGTGACACACGGACGGGCTAGACGAGTGGAGGACGAAGCGCTCGGTGCCCCCCGTGGATGACCTCGACGTGAGAGTGAACTTACAGGGGTCGTTGTCTGAACTCTCTTCCAGGCCCAACCAACTGACCTGCAACCGAAAAAGACGCGCGACGCGTCATTTCCGAATCGTATTAAAATCACTGAATTCGGAATGTGTGAGAGGTCAGCCGATAGTGCTGTCGCTTACTGTTGTGTAGCCTACAGGCAGCTGCCATATAGACAACGCTTTGAGCCAATCGGCTACGGATTGGTATATATTTCATGCATCAGACGTGCTATATAAAGAAAGTTATTATTGTACACATGGGAGCCTTGAGCATCCAAACAGTGAGGGGAAAAAAAACAGCGTTTTTACCTTGACACTGTTCTTGAACAGATAGCCTGGAGTAGAGAAGCCCTTCTTTTTATCCAGTGGCTCACTGAAGATGACGATCTGTTCGAAGAGGAAGACACGCCTCTCCTTGGCCCGGGAGAGTAGGCTGGAGTCCTGATCCGACACCATGAACGTGTCTTGGATGAGGAGCCGGCCCTGAGCTACAATTTTGCCCTGAAGACACAGGAAATTATATTTGAACGACACCCAAATAACCTGGAACATGAGTACTAATCCCTCATGTCCATCAACAGCGCCCTCTTGCTTGGAGAGACGAAGCGGTTATTTTTAAACATGGTTTCCTTCTGTCCTTCTTACACATGACGTATGCAATTATTCTTTCTAAATCACCAGCAACCTGCCCACACAAATCACTCTCACGCAAATTTGGCCTTGTATATCAGGGCTTCGGTGTCACTCAATTAACAGTTACAGTGACCTTCTCCACCTCCACTCGAAAAAAAAACCCATCCGTATGGCGAGAGAGTCTTACATCAAAGCCCTGGAGACGGCCCACGTTCATCATGTCGTTGCAGCGTTTGGGTACGACGCACATGACCTCCACGGCTTTCTGGAAAACACGACAAAATGGAGATTCTCGTGGAACGAAACAAGGAAATGACTCGCGTGTCGTATTACACGGTGAGACGGCGGGGGCGGCAAGAAAAATACAGAAGGTCGCGTCCTTACCTCCAGTTCCACCGAATCAACGCCGGCCTTTTTGGAGAACTTTAGGAAATCCTGAAGAAGGAAATGAGCATTTAAAAAGAAACCTGAGATTTCATCTCATTTCCCTACCGCAGCAAGGCACCTACTATTGTTTGCTAAATAAGCTGGTGCATAAATCCATGCCAGTGATATATTTCTGTAAATATGGAAGTACCAGACATACGTTCACACCAGCTGTGCTGTCTATAAAAGGTTCCCTTGTCATTTTTTCTTTAGTTAAATCTTTGTGTGTCAGTCATTCCATAATGGTGTTAAAAGACCATAAGCGTGTACGAGTCACACGTGAATGACTCTCCTTACCTTTAGAAGGAGCTGGTACTTCATGATCCTCTGCACAGGTTTGATAAGTAGGTCTGTGATCTGCAGCCTGTGGCCCAAGCGCTGCTTTAGATCCTGCGGAAAGAAAGAAGACTTTTATTATGTTAACAACATACAAATATCAACCGAAAACGCTAATGTGGCTAATCATCGGCTCAGCCTTGGTTCTTACATCAAAATATGTGTCTATGTACTCGGAGACGATGTGCTCAGATTTGGGCTTGTTCTGGCAGTAGACGATGTACATGTGTAACCGGCGTTCCTGCAGGACGAAACACAGATATCAGATTTGTGGTATAAATATACATTATGACGTCCGACCCGCTGAAAGGTAAAAAGCCCAGTGCGACTCATTACGTACTTGTTTGATAAACAAGGGCGCGAGCCTATCGGGATCCTCCAGACACTTCTCCAGTTCTGCCAGGAAGAAGCTATGGAAAAAGTAATTAACTCAACAAAAGTAAAGAACACGGAGGCCAAGGTGTGCTTAAAGACTGTATATCGACATTTTGACACAAACCTTAAAATACAAAACGTATCTTGAATCAGTTACTGATATGGGTCTAGATTTTGGGCCAAATCATGTAGCCTTGTCAGATTTTCAAATTTTGGCATTTTAAAATCGACATTTTATTTAGGTCTACATATTGGACCAAACCAATCAAACTTCTGAACCAAACTGTGTTAGGACTTGATGAAAACCCAAACTAGGTACAGATTACTACAGATGAACGTTTGAATTATATTCATACTGTGGCCCAAAATATAGAACTAAAATATAGTTTTTGCTAAACGTAATTAAAATGCACACCTAGTGTATAAACACAATTTAGCCCAAAATCTACATCAATGTCTTCTCAACCATACCTGACATCCTGCAGATCTACAACTCACGTAGACCAAACATGGTTTAATATTTTAGGTCATGATCTGAATGGTCTGTAAAGTTTAGCCCCGAATAAAGACGTGTGCTTTTTTCCCCTTCAACCGCGGAGACTAGGATGTGAAGTATCTGTTATTTCACCTTCCACCGAGGACTTCTTACGTTCGCGTTCAACAATGTAAAATACGCAGTTGGGTGGAAAACCCGGACCACCTACTCTTTGTGCCAGTCGTAGATCTGATGAATGTTTCCGAACACGATCTTGTCTTTGCCCTTCATGTCATCTGGAACCCCCTCCTCCTTCATCCGGCTCATGTAACCCTGCAAAGACACGGAGAGTCCGAGGACGTCGTTACCAGGGAGACAATGGCATGGACGTCAAACATGTGGTGGCACAATCTGAGGAGGTGGCACCACCCACAGCCACCAGTTCACTTCCTGTTCCAAGCCTCCGCATCGTGTGTGCACATGTAAATGTGAGAGCAGTACTGTGACAGTCACATTCTCGAACTACAAACGTGTCCATGAGGCTTGAAAAGGGTGAGTCATCGGATTCAACCGACCAGCTTACTGTATAATTATACACATCCTGCTACACACAGCTTCCTATACTGCTCCAGCGCTAGCAGGCATCCGATGACCTCCGAATCTAAATCTAGACACCACAATCCAATGGTTTGACCTCATTCTTACCTCCACCACCGCACCCAGATCTTTAACATAGTCTCGCTCTGTCTCCACCAACTCCAAAAGCACATAGCTGCAAAGAGATAGAGGCGATGTTAAATGAGGAAATCCGAAAATATCGTTTGTTGAGAAGCTAGCCAGGAACAAGCAGAAGACGCGAACCAACAATTTTCTGGGTAGCTTGCGGTTTTAAAACATGTGATTACAAGATGTTGGTGCTCAAGATAACGATAAAATAAAAACCAAAAGTCCATGGGATGTTGACAGACCCGATCCATGTTTCAGGTTAAGTTTGTTTGTTTGTTTGTTCCGTGTCGTAGAGCGTCTCATGGGTTAGGGTTAAGAGGCAGGGTTTAGGGGTTAGGGTTAGTCTTATAGGACGATTTGGATCTAGCTCCACACGCTGGACTTTTGTACGACTCTCTCAAATGAAAAGGACCTGGGATAGAGGTACTCACTGGCGTTTCTTGAGGATGCCTGACTTGCGTTCATCCATCTCATCTGCAGGTGAGGAAGATGAAAGCAGGGAGTTATCTGAAGGGTTAAAGGAGGGACTGTTGCTGTCCACGTGCTCAACTGAGAGGGAACTTGGCCGATCCTCCAGACTCTGACAGACAAAAAAGGCAATAGAAAAAGAGAAAAGAGTAGAGTGGGAGATCTGGATGAACATTTACAGGGTTATAAGAAGCGCAACGTACCATCTTGCTCTTGACGAGTTCCTCAATGGCGCTGACAAGTTCAGCAGCACTGGGGGTCTCTGAACTGCTGGGCCGCCCGGTAAGACGGGAACCCTGAGGGTTGAGAGGTAAATGCAAGTTGCTGCAATTGCCCAACTTCACCTTGTTTTCTTGCCCTGCCAAACACTACTTTTTGCTATCCAAAATTGCCTCAATCAAGCTTTCATAATCTTATCTGATGTACTAGGACATTCTGTAGACAGATTTTGGTGGAGAAACTCTTGATACCCTGACAAAGTGCTGTGTGAGATGGGAATATACCCTGGATGGGATGCCTAAGGGCAATTTAAATGCGCCAACATTCCGACCAGTACGTTTTGGGGGGTGGAAACCAGAGAACGTGGAGAAAACCCAGCTATAAACAGGGTGAACATTCAGAACTCAGCACGGACAGTAACCTGAACGTCGGATCAAACCTGATCCCCGGGACCCTGGAGTCGTGAGGTTAATAATTCCCCAATCCCCCGCTAGTTTTCTGTTGTGACAGCTACAACTGAGGACGGGAAAGTTAGCATGTGCTTCTGCAGAGACACTTGAAACCAGCCTTACAGGGCAGCTGAAACACTTGCAAGAGAGCACTTTGGATTTCCTGCTATGGATGGCTTCATCAGAGCTATGGATAGCTTCTAGATCCCTGACAATAAACTTAGACCAATCAGAAAGGCTACATCCTACAACCCCTGCCTTACAACCCACATTATAATACCAAATGGTAGGTATATTTGTTATCTTATTTATGACTGTTTAATTATTTGTTAAGTAAAAACTTTCAGAAGTTATGCAGCTTGTAATTCTGTGAACGAATTCTCACCGTTGCAGTTCGAGGATCCTGTCCTGTCCAAATAAGGTACGAGTTGTGGCAGGTCCCAGGACTTGCAAGCCAATAAGGTGCCAATTACAAGGCTTTGGGTGGGGCTCGGTTCAGAAGAGGCTTTTAGGTTTATGGAACTAAGAGTACTTGGAGCACACATGACGTCCTGTCGCATGTGGGGGTACGTACTCCAGAATACTCCATTGAAGGGAAGGGGGCATTCTGTGCGCTACACGCTATGGTTTAGGTTTGACCAATCGAAAAGGCCGACTGAGTATTCAAAAGACCGACGCTTGAGCAAAGAAGGAAGGAACCGGAAAAGTCAAGGAATCATTTCAAAGAAAGGATGGGGGAATTAAGGAAGAAGGAAAGGAAGCTACATGGAAAGGTACGGGAACTGGGACAAAACGGAAACGGAACAAAAATCAACGTAATGCTGGGGGAGGTAAAACAACATTAACGAAACAGGAGACAAGTTGTATTAGATGAAAAAGAGTCAAAGAAATATGACTTTTAGCCACCATTTGGGATGGCTTGCCTAATCAGTGCTACAGGTTGAGCTTTACTTTTTCATCCTGTGAGTCCTGATGGAGGAGGCTGTGCTGTTGGATGGCCATCGGTGGCGGCAGGGGCACGGCATCGGCACCCTCTTCACCCTCTTCCTCTCCGCAGCTCTGCATGCCAGAAGAGGACGATTTGGAAAGGGTGCCGCTGCTCAGGCCCTCATATCTCATTCTCTGTAAAGAATGAGATAAGGGCTATTAATCAAATGCTAATTAATCCGTGCTATTTGATTATTTCCTCAAAAAAATAATAACATTCGCTTCAGTACTGTAGAACTTCAACCCTTAAGCTACCATTGCACATGAAGTATCATTTGGGACCATGAAGGATATCAAATATCATTCTGAGCAAGTTTCAAAGGATATAACTTTACTGTGGCTAATTCAATTAAGCTCCATATTAAACTGTGGTCAAATGGTGTGTGGCTTCCGGTTACAAACAAAAAGTAAATTAATGAAATGATTCAGGGGCGTGTTCACACACATTATTCTCAGATATAAGGCAATCCAGTCTTCTTCTGGGAAATCATTGACCTTTGAACTGAAACAATTCAAAAACTGTATGTACATTTAGCAAATCGCGTTTTCATTTCGCAAGACAGATACTTGAATACGAACTCTGACCTGTGATTATATTAGATTATTATATTAATGAACCATTCACGAACTAAGCAATAAAAGGATTACCACTCCAAAGTTGATTATTTCTTCTTGACGGATTTAATCCAGTTATTATTAGTCCCTGGGAATGAGCTGTTTCTATAGAAACAATATCATGTTAGAAACCTGTGATTTAAATTACAGCCAGAATGACACAGCAGTGCTTTATAATAATATAAGTAATTATAATAATAATATAATATTAAGTGCTAAGAAATAATAACGAATGGCTTCATCCTAGCTCAACAATGGAAGAAATGAAAATATTTCCTGCTACTGATTCTCCGTGTCCAACGGTTGATTTTTGTAGATGTGAACTGAAGGGTGTCATTTGTACACAAAATCCAAAAGTTGTCGTCTCTCTGTCTCCGTCTCTCACCTCCTCGACGGTCTCGTCCTGTGGAGTCGCAGCGTTCTCGTCCGAGTCCCTCTGTGATTCGCCACTCTTGCGGTTCTTCTTGTGCTTATGTGCGAGTTTCTTGGCGTGTCCGTCCGCTTTGCCGCTGCTGAGACGCCGCACCGGGCTCGTCAGCCACTTGCGCAGGGTATTTCCTGGACGCTTGGCGCCCGGTGAGCCGTGCAGGTGTCCCGGCTGCAGGGTGGCGCTGCCTGACATCCCCCCTTCATTGCTGGACACGGAGAGGGTGTCTGTAAACAAGGATGTACGGGGTGAGATGAATGGCGTTCGCACATACGCACATTACGCTCTATTAGCAAACATGCATGATATACATGAGTTAACATCGGACGGACTCCTTTCTTCCTCATATTTAAAAGTCTCGACTGTTTTCTGAAACATATAACGGTACGAGATTGCACACTTGATGCAAGAGACTGAACCAAACGCAGCGCCGCTATTTTTAGTCGACTGCGCCGTTTTCTTTTTCTAACTCTTCTCGGAAGGGAGATGTTTTTTTTCCAAAATTCGGCGCCGAGCTGAAACCCAGCTGAGCCTTATGTAAGATCTTCTGCCTCGTATCGATCTCTCTGATCTCCTCCAGGCTCCCAGATAAACTGTATCTTGGAAGCTGCTAATTGGGAGTTTTGTGTTTTGCAAAGGAAACGCCGCTACTCGAGTCTTGAATGAGGTCATGTGCAGCTGTAGAGAAGTTCACACTACAGCTAAGCCAAGCCATTCCTTCACCGGAACAGTATTACTGGTTATGAATATGATTATTATTATCATCGTGTCCCATGCGGCCATTGTGGCCGCCGCTCTGGATTTATAGCTGCGTAAACGGAGACGCCGACATGGCGATTTTCAGCTGTTGTGCTCTGTGATTTGAAACGTCGCTTTGACCTCTGTGACAGCGACCTCTGACCTTTCACACACACAGGCATACAGAACATCTGCCAAAATAACACAACACCTATAACACAACGCGGGTCCAAGTGAAGAGTACGTCACATCTTCAGCTCGAGGTGAAACTTACCTTACACAGTTATTACCAAGCACTGGAGCTAGCTGCATGTTTAAATACAAATATTACTGGTCTAATATTATATAACAATGTTACAGAATATAAGGAAGAACCTTTTCTCATAATTACCAAAGCATTTAAAGTCCGTGCGTGTGTGTGTGTGTGTGTGTGTCTTAACACCTCCACCGCATCAAAGTGTGCAAGAAAAAGGACAGCATTCACTCCCAGCCAAAGATTTTGCATATGCAGTGACCTGAGATACAAAAGCCTCTATTGAGATCTGTGTTAACGAGCTCTTCCTCCATCAGTCAACTCCAACTCAGCAGGAACCGCTCCTTCAGAGGAAGGAGAAATCAGGATACTTAAGAGATAGTAGCAGTTCTCATAATACTTCACGTCTAAGGAAAACTCTCTTTATAACATCGAACGCTCTAGTCCATCCGCTGGTTTACTGTGACGTCTGGTGCCCTGGTGGAACGGAGGTTTCTTTATGCTAGTCGGATACGGTCACGTTAATAGGATTGCCGTAAATTATCGGAACACCTGCGAAGGAGGTATTTATGGAGAAATCAGGGTTGCCAGATTGGGCGC
>JAQQZR010000033.1:3048971-3068112 GCA_030068235.1 Notoglanidium macrostoma
CATCCAATACAGTGTGATGCTATGGGATGTAAGCCTAGCGTTCGTTGTCGTGCTAACAAACAGACGATTATTGAGATTAAGAAACCTGATAAAAAATCTTAAACATGTGACATGAGGAGTTCATCACTAGCAGCAAAAAACAAAAAAACATTTAACATTAGTCCAGTGTAAAAAAAACAGCAATTTTCCAGTATATTTTTCTTGACACTAGTAACTGAAAAGTCGGGCTAATTTATATTGATAAATTATCGTTATCGTGATATGACCATTCATATCGTCAACCAACTGAATACTGTGAGCATCGTGATTTAGCAGAAATATCAGCTTTCCTCCAGAAATGATGCAGTGTTTTTACCCCTCATGAATACATCAATGAACAGTGGGTGTAATGTAGCATGATATGTAAAATTTGCTTAATAAATATTAGGCCTATTATAGTAAAATCTTACAGTGTGCACAAGAGCTCGAGAGCACCCCCTGGCTTCGGTCTGCATGTGCTGCATGTTCTTTTGTCTCAGAACATTATTTTCGCAGCATAATATATATCATGATAAACATCGTTATTGTGCCTTACCTACAACAAGTGATTCCGACGCAATGAAAACAAAAACGTATTTGAACGTAATGTAGCTAGCTAATACACTTCATTTAAAATCATCTAGCTAACGTTAGAACATAACGGGGAAACAAACACATCTTAATAAAATGTTCCTCATTTGGTTACTCATTTTGGTATCGATATCAATTTGTCCTCACTCTGTAAACAGTTGCATCGACACATACCTGATATTTTCAGATCACGTAATACCAATAAACAGTTTGTAGAATTGTCCAATTTGCTAACTGGTAGATTAGTAATAGACTAATTTGCAAAGCCTTTCTTTTCCTTGGTCACGTGTTTCGTCCTACGAAGAATCTACCCGTGAAAGTCGTGTCGATATTTGCAAACTAGTTCTGCTCTTTCCATTTCTAAACTTCATTTTTTACTTTGTGATGCTTTTTAGGATACTGGCTATGGGTGCTTGGATAGGGAAGTCATCATTTTACTTCAGTATCAGCTACTAAGTAACTTTAAATAACTCTATACTTAGCCATAACTAAGATGTGGTTCGGAAAACTACGCTGGAATTCTATGTTTACATCTACCTTTCCAACCTAATGTACTTATTTACAACAACATTGTAAAGAACTAGAACAGGAAATGAGTTCTCACTTCGATTACCAGCATCATCTATATCAGTCCCCGTCTCGTCACCTGAGGTAAAAGTCATTCACTAGCCTAACCATTGTCTCTTAACTCGAATGATCTCTGTTCATCAACGTCGGTGGGGAAATGATTGGTCATTGGTCGTTGTTGTGTCTTCTCTGTGTTGAGGATGATGAGACGGCGCGGGAAAACCGTAGACAATTATATATCTGGAATCTGACTTGATTAAGCTTATATCTGTCTTGCTACAGCTTGTCCAACAACTTCATCAAGTCGCAGTAAGCTAGCAAGGTTTCAGACGTCTTCATGCGGACTTGTTTTACTGCTAGTACAGTCTTTGCAGGCAGACGGTTAGAAAGTAGCCTAAATAAAACATCACTGTGTTGTGTGTATATTTATGCTCTTGTGGTTTCAAAGTATATCGTTGGACAAAAACCTCGTTGTGACATCCAACGTTCTCCACACCAATCTACAGACTTTCCGATCTGTTTAGTCTTGAACACCTTGGCAGTAAAGCCTTGTCCGATCACTCGGCGTTTAGGAGGTCTGTCGATTCAGCTGAGTACTCACACAGAACCGAACATGGATCCATTAGTTATGTTATGTTTGGCATAACTGGCTAATTGGGTGAAGGCATTTGTGTTTCTCTAGAGCCGTCCTTTGATGGACCGACCTCCTTTGAAGTTCCTGGTTTAAAGCTTCATGTTAACATGAAGCAGGGACTTGTCCTGTCTGTTCCACCTGGATTTATGGGGGAGTCAATAGTCATGACACGTCCTTGTCCTGTGGGGTGTGAAAGAGGGTCAGGTCCCGAGCAGTCTTAAGACCTAACAAGCTCTTAATTAAATAAAGATGTCTGCGTCATTTCCACTGGGCCTTTATAAGACACCCCTGCACACCAGCGTGACCATTTTAATACTGAGATGTTCCCTATGCAAAAGCAATCCACGACGCATTGACAGAGATGACCCAGTTACTTGATCCATGAGCCGCAAATAAACAAGCGCTCGTGACGCTGATTTGTTTCGTTGTTTTTTTTCTATGTTGATATAAAAAGCAAGATGTCAAATGCATGACCATCCAATTACAGCCAAAAATCTGGCTTGTGTGAGAATGCCTGCCAAACTTAGTCTGTACTCCACAAACAGAGATGCAGAGAGCAATGTGAGGAATGTACCATAGACCCCCTGGAGGGACGTCAAGTCTAACAACATGCACAACAATAATAGGTGAGAACGGGGGCTGGCTCACATGGGGACAGTGGGAAAGAGGGTAGAAATAGCAAATTGTTACCGTAAACCCTAAACATAACGCACCTTCTTGTATTATTTAGTGAGCAGACATTATGATATCAAGAACATCATTAAACACACCAATGGTAAGAGAGAAATAATTAGGTAATATTACACATAAAACAGAGTCAAGGTGTCAAATCCATGGTACATACCCAAATCCAGGAGCCAGACCTTGCAATTTTCAGTGTGTCCACTCGCTGATTTCAAATGATACATGGGACTTAAGGATAAAAGTGAGCTCAGGCTGTGCGCCATTCTCGAAGGAGGTGTGGGTGCACGGCATGTACTGAATGGTTTAACTGAAAACTGAAAATCTCCTGACACATAACGGCCAGAGGAAGGAAAGAGAATGTGAGAGCAAAGTGAAGGGTTGTGTTGAGTGGAGAGACGGAGGGAGGGAGAAAGGGAGGGATAGAGACAGAGAGAGAGAGAGAGGGAGGGAGGGAGGGAGGGAGGGAGGGCGGAAGACAGAATAAGGTGGTTGCTGAAGAAAAAGAAGTCGAGGAGGAGGAGAAAGAACAAGCAAGACTCTTTCCACTCTTAATGTTTAAGTAATGAATTTTTAAATGAAACCTTTCCCAATATTTCTTAAAAAGCTTCATGATAAAAATCTCTTTACTATGATCTTCATCCAACCATTCAGTATGCTCTGTGAACAGTGAACGAGTCACCCTGCAAGAGATCGCTCCCATCAGAATAGAAATGTTTCATCCTAGGACAAAGGTAACCCATAAGGACTTCCTATTGATTTGCAGTGATGGTACCCATACCAGGTATTTTTTCTTTTAACAAAAACTAAAATGTCCCAAAACTGACAGTTGAGCATCTAACTATAATATACCAGATTCTTTAGGCTTGGATTAGCTGGATCAGATGTGCAGATGGGTTGGAAATGAACTCCTCAGGAATGCTGAGATTGACCCAGATAACCATTTTATGTTAGCAGAGAATGTTTATGTTCAAAGAATGTTCCATCTGCCAATTTGTCTAGGTGTTTCGTATATGCGTAGACATTTGTAGAGAACGTCTGTAGAGGTTCCTGTAATGTTCCTACGAGATCTTTGGCTTGATTTCTAGTGCCAACAGTGCTAGATCCTAGCAGGCTGAATTTTGCCATAATTCCAAAAGACCCAATAGTGGACAACAGTAAGAAAACAACGAGGCAAAATTTGGTGTGACCAATACTTAATTATAAGCAGCTCCTCCATTTTGTACCAAACAATGAGACCACAGTCCCAGCCACTTGGGTTCTGTTGGCTCAAAGCTTCTAAATTCCTAGGTCGAAGTTCAAAGAACGTCTTTTACTGAAAATTGACAGAGTGACGTTTCTAAGTGTCTTCGATGTAGCAAGGAGTCACGGATGGTATACGCGATGGCTTGAGGGCATCTATGGGAATGTTTCCGTAATGTTCATGAGAACGTTATGTGAACAACGTTCTTGTACATTTTTACAGCGTTTTTTAGAACGCTTCAGGAATGTCATGGTCTAACCTTTTTTGAACACATATTGCCCGTACTGTCTTAGCTGGGTGGCAGGTTGCTGAGCACTGGACTCGAGTAAGACTGGCAGGTTTGGGTAATATCAGGTCACAGCAGCGTTTCACCTACACAGACAAGTGCCTCTCTGACGAGTGATGGCCGATTAGTGCAGGAATATAGTAATGGCATAGTGAGGAGCACAAAGGTCCCCCTGTTGAAGGGTGTGTTTGGCTGGTTCCAGTGCCTGGGTTGTGGCCAGTAGGGCTTCTTCCTGTTGCTCAATGAACACACACAAGGCTCCTTTGCCACTCCTTCCAGCACCAATCAACATTCAGGGAAGGATTCACCTTTGATTCCACAGAGTGCCTAGCATGAATCATACGCTCCTACACCGCAGTGAGGTTCGATCTCTATGGACGGTCTCTTTTTACACATTCTATAAATACTTAGTGTCCCTTGCTAAGAGAGCACAATCTGTGACCTTTCTCACGACTGTAGTCGAAAGATATACGGTCTTTTGATGATGGAACGAGAACCTGAACCATACAACCATAGATCTCTGATCCTGTAGTTGCAGGCAGGGTGATTCAAACGTAGATAAAATTACACTCTGAAATGCCTTGTATACTTTCAGGGTTGTAAGGTGATTGTTAATTAAGCAGACAAGTCACGGATGTTGCAAAACCAACAAACATTTGAGATTCCAGCTGTGATAACAGCTGTGATATTTTCCTCTTCATGGCTTATAGACAGGTGTTGCAGCATTTTAATTTCACTTTTACTTAACAATTTTATTTTATTCCAATGCATAATTCCTTAAAATAAAATTGAAAGATTTTAATAATAAAAAAAAAATATATATATATATATATTTGCTTCCCAAGGGCTACCATAATCCTGTCTTTATGTTATTTCAGTATCTCATAATACATATAATACGTCCCAGATAATAAATAGGGAAACTGATTCCCTAACATGCTCTGTTAGCACTATAAACGGGAAACAAGCTCTTAGTCAGACTTTGATTCTTTTGCACATTATGTTCCACAATGAATAGGAAACCTCACTCGCAATAGCTTCATCACAATGACAGTCCAGTCATCCTTTAGAGCTGACCCCAGATGCCTACGCTTCGTAACCGTGCCAAATAATTCACCTGACTTCCTCTTTGTTAAAAAAAAAAAGTCTGAGCAAGCAGAGTGCTTTACACGATTTACTGACTCACCGGTATGACAGTTCACTTCGCTAATCATGTGGTCAGAAATGCTTAGAAAGCATGAGCCTGCTAAGACAGCATATAGTGAGTATCTACTATATATATATATATATATATATATAAAATAAGCCATTCTCTCGTTTGAACTTCTGGATTGTCGGAAGTACCCTGGGAAGCAGCGAATTAGGACCAGAGGTGTTGTGTTTTGAAGTGTTCACAGTATGACAACCTAGTTAACCTAAAATATCATGATATATTCCCAGTGTCTCAGTGATGTTTACTCTGGGTACACTATATTAGGAAACGTCTCATCATTTATGATATATAGCACAACGAACTACCCACAGCTTCTTTGAACATGTTTACCATTGTATGGACTATCCAACAAGTACAACTGCAGGTCACAGATGACTGAAATACGCCAAAACACTCCAAATTCAGTGATCCTGCTTTTAAACCTACACTGACTGTAGAGAATTATTAGGCTACTAAAGCTTGGCAGTCTGAGTCATCGTTGAAACAGCTGGAATCCTCCTACACCAGTAAGGACCTGTCTGTGGAAAGTCCCTCAGGCTAGGGAACGATGGAATATTTTTTTCAAGACTGGACTTTACAAAATCCATTACGGGGTCAAAAGAGTGGAACATCAAACACCACAAAGCTGAGTCAAGCAAGTCATCTCACTCCAGCTTTGACTAAAAGGGCAATAAAGCATGGGGTGTCCGATCTTGTCTGCAAAGGGCCAGGGTAGCTGCAGGTTTTCGTTCCAACCAATTGGAAGTGTGGTTCCTGCTTGGTTGGAACGGAAACCTGCAGCCACACCAGAACTCTTAGGATAAGATTGGACAACCTGACCAAAAGGCTTCGAATCTTTCAAGAACGTACCAAAACATACCAACAAAAACCTAATGCATAATCCTCAATCAATCCTGGTAACTAAACTGAAAATCCATCCATCTTACCTTTATGGTTGAAGATCCCCTCCATCTCCATGCTGCTGCGGGAGTGGGCAATGCAGAGCATGGCGTTGGGCACCAAGCCTTCCTGGGCGGGCGAGCGGTCAGTGGTGCGCACCAGGCACCAATCGGGTTTGTCCTGAGACCTTTCCAGCACCTCCACGGTTTGACCTCGCTTCACGCTCAGCTCCGAGCCATTACTGGCCATGAAGTCGTGTATGACCACCGTCAACTCACAGCCACCAGACAGCTGTGGAAGACATCAAGATGCATCCGTTGAGAATTTACAGAAGATACATCTTGCAGAAGGGTGATCACGGTTCAATCCTGATCTCAGGTTACTGTCTGAGTGGAGCTTTGCACGTTCTCCGTGTGTTTGTGTGGGTTTCCTGTAGGTTCTCCGTTTTTTCCTCCAACCTCTTACATGTTGGCTAATCTAAACTACGTCTAGGTGTGAACGAGCGTGTGCATGGTGTCCTGTGATGGAGTGTTCTTGGGAGAAGCTCTGGATCCACCAAGACCCTGACCAGCAGTAACTAAAGATGACTGATGAATCATATATTAAAATTTGGAAAATATTTTGGATGCCTTCCATTACTTCTCAGCAAAATTAGCCTTGTAGATTTAGTGCTAGAGGAGTGAATGTTGGACACCATATATATCTTAGTTGATGAAGTAAGTAGGAATCATAAATGTTTAAATCCAATTTTGATGGATTATTCCTTGAAGGTCTTTCAAAATCATGAAATGCGTACCATGTCCAACCACAGAGCATACACCGTGTGCTCAGAGGTGTTGACTGAAAACAAATTGCTCATTACTTCCTTTTAAAAAAAAAACTAAACCATATTCCAAAAGCCATATTACACATTATAGCATCCTGCAACTGTAAAATCATTCAAAACAGAACCAATTTAACAACAGCAATTCATAAGGCAACATGGATTATAGATCAAATTAAACTATTAAAATAAAAATCTTCTGAGTCGGGGAATCAGTTCAATTCATATCAATTGTTCAGAAGCAAAGATTCAGTGTTTGAGTCAATCACATACCCACTGGTAGTGTGGCATAGCCAGCGAGCAGAGGAGGTGTGCTACAGACGCTGAGCTTTTACACTCCATATCTTCAGCTTCTGGGATCCACATTCAGTATCAAAAAAATTCAAAGCCTGTCAGCTTTAGTATCTACCATTAAAATCCTTACACATTGCGATGGAAAGCTAAACACCAAGGAACCTCTCCGTCATTTGCTCTTGCTGCCTGGTCCTTCAGCATGCTGTTGGAGGCTGATGACACGTCTCGGTGTCGCCGCGGCGATGGCATCACACGCTTTCCGAGACGGTGCAGCCATTTAAAGGAGCGGGAGGCTAATTAAAACCGTGCATCCGTGACACGCACGGCTGGCCCTGACCTTTTCACCTCGCCACATACTGTAGAGCAGCACTGATATGGTGCGTCTGTGCGAGAGTGCTAATTAAATCCTTTTACAGCTGTACGGATTCATGCAGACATTTGAAAGTCAGAAAATATATATATACAGTATAAAAAAAAGAAATGGACAACAATGGAAAGGAATGACACAGGGAGTCACATAGACCTAGTGATTTTTTGCCCAGGACAATTTTAATGAGTCACTTAAGCTTGAGTCATTCCTTTTGTTCATTTTTGTGTTTGGGTGAGCGTGAGTCAGTGAATCATTTCGGTGCGCTTCGAAATGAGTCACCGACCCGAGTACCGTTCACGAACAAGTTTCAGTGTCGGAGTCGGTGAATCATTTTGTTCACAAACATGATTCAGTGTTTGAATCGTGCACATGCTTTTGTTTGTGAACAACTGAATCATTTTGTTCATGAACAAGAGTCATTGTTTGAGTCGGCGAATCATTTCGTTCGCGAGCTAAGTTCACAGGTTGTGTCAACGAAACCACTCGTTCATTAGCAAGATTCGCTGTTTGCATAAGTGAATTCTTTTGTTCAGGAATAAGAATCGGTGTTTGAGTCAGTGAATCATGAATCATGCTTACGATTAAGTGTTTGAGTAAATGAATCCAAGATTCGGTTTGTCAGTGAACAGTTCTGTTTGACTCAGTGATTCAGTCAGTGAATCCTTTCGAATAGGTTTCTGAGATGTACGTGTGTGTAGATATGTTACGATACGTTGACCAAGCCTGTGTGTGTGTATGTAAGAACGAACCTTTACATATACAGATATATGAGCGTGTGCATTAGATTTGCAGAAGCCAGCACGTTTATCAGTGTGTGTGTCTAGGTGTGCATTTAATTAAGTTTGTGCACACAGGAGGCTGAGCATGTCTGTGGGTGTGTGTGTGTGTGTGCAGGATGGAAGGCTTGCGATGGCGATCGGGTGACAAAAACAAGTCTGTGGGAGAGGCGAGCTGAGCCAGAGAGTGGGTGGAAGAACGTCTGTGCTGTGAGGAGAAACTCCAGCGACGGCAGCAACTCCGTCTCCAGGTGCTTAGCTCGCTAGCTGACTGCAGCTTCTTATATTACAGGCACAAGCAGACATCGACGGACAAACCGAGTTGCCATGCGTGCTGCACGCCCATCAACAGGCCCTATTTTCACTTTCTTTCTAGGAGAGGTCCTTTATTTGATTTTATTCCATGTCAATAAATCCATGACGGCGACAACGCTGTTTCATTTTGGCCGTCACACTCACCTTGTCGCTGTCCAGGGTGTTCTGGGAGGTACGGGAAGCGATGGAGATCGTGTCTGGCTGGCTGCTCACATCGCCCTGACTGTCCAGATCCTCCCCTTCTCTGTGACTGGTTGAGATAGGTGTCAGTAAGGAGAGTGAAACCATACACCATAGAGAAATCTGTCTGTCTCTCTGCATATTTGCCTGTCTCTCAATCTATCTGTCTATCTATCCATCTGTATGCCTTTCTGCCTGTTTATCTATCCATCTGTCAAACTATATCTCGGTTTCTGCAACTGTCTAGTTATCACTGTCTGTCTCCCAGTACGAAACTGTCTCTTTCTCTGGGCCTGCAGCGAGACAATTAAGCAGATGTACCTTCTTCCCTTCAGTTTTGCTCCCGTGGTGGTTTTGGGGATGTGGATGGGTTCTTTCAGAGCCCCCCGGAGGTGAATGGTACGTTCCTGAATCACCTCACGCACGTGCTTGATCCACTCCTGCTTATTCTCAATGCTGGAGGCCTGTGAGCACAAATTGCACACACACACACACACACACACACACACACACACACACGCTCAATTTACTATGTAGACTTGTACATAGGCATATATGTCCATCGGTCCATCATAGCACCAAGAGAGTGTGTTTGTGTGTGTGTGCATGCTCGCATTTGAATATGACTCATCAGTCTTAACAGGCCTTTAGCCCACGCAGCCACACTCCTAAGTTATATAAGCGTAAATATGATCGGTACAGATATCTCCAGAAAGTTTTTCAGTACTGCAAATGTCAAAAAGCAGATGCTTCCAGCTTCAGCGCGTGAGCCCCAAAGCCACCGCCCACCTTCAGGACGATCTTGTTGTCCGAGGTAGGCGTGCGTCCGACCCAGAGTGCAAATTTGCACGGATCTCCTTCCACGTGCTCCGTCACTCCCAATTCGGAGGTCTAGAGAGAGTGTGAGGGAGAGAAAAAGAGGTCAATTTTGTCTTCCTGAGGACCGTCGGCATGAATTTTACACCTGTTCTCTCAAACAATACAATCGTGCGCAGCATCGGTGCTTCATTCGGCCGCGCTGCTAACGACGAAAATAAATCAATTCGTGCGGCAAAATAATAAACCCACGTATCGTATTTCTTCATGTAAAGCTGTATCGATTCTTTAAACGCACTTATGTGGACAGAGTGAGAATAATTCTAGAACACTCTACCATTTGACTCATTGTTTTCGCCCTTTCCGTAGACTTTCATTCAAATTCGGATGCGTTAACGTGTACGTGCCCAGAGGAACGAGAGGCCGTACCAGTAGCTTGCTCTTGTAGAGGTACTTGCTCCTGCCGTTGGAGTCTTTGACGTCTTTGCTGAAGATGAGGGACATCTCGAACAGGAAGAGGTGGCGATCCCGGCCTTTGCGGATCAGCGTCTTCGGGTCCCACACCTGGAAAGATTCCTGCAGGATGAGCTCGCCCTGGGACTCGAGATTCTCATCGAAACCTGCAGAGAGAGAGAGAGAGAGAGAGAGAGAGAGAGAGAGCGAGAGCGAGAGAGCGAGAGAGAGCGAGAGTGAAAAGAAATGGTGAGAAAGAGGGGTAGAGAGAAAGTGAGAGAGATGGAGAGAGACAGCAAAGCGAAGAGGGAAATAGTGATTTAGAATGACAGATGATGAGAGAAAAAGATGGAGAGACAGAAGATGAGAGGGAAAGAGAGGAAGAGGAATGATGAGAGAGAGAGAGAGAGAGAGAGAGAGAGCGCGAGAGATGGAACAAGGGAAAGAGATGGAGAACGAGGGAGGGAGAAATGTAGAGGGAGGAAAGAGAGATGAAGCGAAAGAAAGACGAAAGGAAGAGAAAACGCGAGGTAGACCGAATGAGAGATAGAGAAAGGTATGAGGGAAAGAAATGATGGCGTGAGGGAACGAGACGGAGAGAGCAGAAACAGAGAGAGGTGCAAAGGAAAAAAAAAAAGAGATGAAGAGGAGAAAGAGTGATGGAGAGAGAGAGAGCGCAATATGGAGAAACGTAAAGAGAGACAGCGAGAGATATGGAGCAAGAAGAAAGAGAAAGGCAGAATATCTGTGTGTGTGTGTGTGTGTGTGTGTGTGTGTGTGTGTGTGTGTGTGTGAGAGAGAGAGAGAGAGAGAGAGAGAGAGAGAGAGAGAGAGAGAGAGAGAGAGAGAGAGAGAGTGTGTGTGCTGCAGTCACCTTCTAGCATGCTCAGGTGCATGGCGTCGTTGGCTTTCTTGGGCACGCTGAGCATGACCTCCAGGCCGTCCTTGATCTCGCCTTTGCCTTCCTCACAACAGGTCAGAAGCTCCTGCACATGCACACACACACACACACACACACACACATACACACACACACAATTTCATTCATAACACTGTTATGTAACACTCTGTACACCTTCTTCAACTTTCATGAATGTGCCTTTGGTGAATACAGACTGGAACTACGGTCAGAGGTTGCTGTTATAGAAAATTAATCAACACCTTCTGGCCAATCAGATTTGAGAATTCGACAGCGCTGTGGTGTGATCCTAATAAAACAATAAGTCTCATACTGATGAGATGTGTTTTAGACCAGTTGGAAGTGTGTTGTTGATCTAGGACACACACACAGCTTGGTGGCATCGTCTGGCCCACCCACCTTCAGGAGCAGCTGGTACTTGGTGATTCTCTGCACAGGTTTAATGAGATAGGAGGAGATGGAGTTTGCCAGCCTGTGTCTCTGCTGGATCTCCTACACCCACCCACACACACACACACACACACACACACTCATGTCAGAAAGAAATAAACAGCATCCCTGTCCTAAAATAGGCGACAGATGAGCAGCACGGCATGGAGGCGGAGCCAGTGGGTCAGACGGGGGCGTTTGTGCTGAGATGATTGACAGGTGATGGGTCTTGCAGGTCTCGATCATATTCTCCTTCAGACGGAGAAAGCTTTCTGAGTCAAGCGTCAGGGTCTTAAAGGGGAAAACTGACTGACCGACCAGTTGCTCCTCGGTTTGGAGACCATGAGTGTCTCACACACACCCAATATGAATGCAGCATGAATGATCTTCCATATCCATATCGCACACACACAAACATCTCATGCAAAACATCCATTTTGTCCCATGATCATTTGTGTTCTCGGAATGTTCCGGTCACCGCAGAACTAAAGAAATCTAGTCTGAAGCCGTGTGACGTGTGATTTTTTTTTTTTCCCGGTAATACGGATTGAAAAGTCGTGTATTGCAGCCAGGATGTAAAAGAACGGTTACGTCACACTTACGTCAAAGTAGGAGCTGCCGTGATCCAAGATGAGCTGAGTGGAGTCCGGCTTGTTCTTACAGTAGTTCACGTACATTTGGAACTTGTCCGCCTGTAGGGGGCAACAAACAAAGCTGTATGAACATTATACCGCAGCTCTGCTAAATTCTTGATTCTGATTGGTCAGAAGGTACTGATTCATTTTCCGTAACAGCAGCTTGGACAGTAGATGCAACGCAAATCCCTGGTAATGCACTTGTTGAACACATTGTCATTTTGCTTTGCGACGATCCGATTTAACGGTGTAAATTTTCCAATACCGAAAAGGCTTTGCCGTTTCCCGGGAACACGATAAGCTATTTTAACTTTAAAAGAGAGGAAAAACTGCTTTATCGCTGCTATAACATAAGAGATAACAGGAAGTAATTCGTTTCATGGACATCCCACAGCATTAAACGTGACTATAAACGTGTGACTTTTTTAATAAATTGTAAACTCTAACGTGGTACGAGATGAAAAAAAAAAACTCGTCCAGATGTGTTGTTAGGAAAATAATCAACTTCGGGCTAGTAACCCCGCCTTTTCTATTCTAATCTGACAGACTGAGATTTTTTTGAGTATCAAATCGTGGCAATCCGTGAAACAAACCGGACTCACATCAATCAATCCCATAAACCTAAACCAAACACTCACCCACGTGACGAAGCAGTGGCCGACATCTTCAGGCAGCTGCTCATATTTCTCCAGCTCTTTCAGGAAAATGCTGCAAGAGAATAATGCGTTAAAACTTTTAAAAGTAAAAATTTGCACCAACAGTACACTCGAGAACACTCACTTATGGTGGAACTCGTAGAGGTCCTGCATGTTGCCGAATATGATGTGCTCTTTGTTGACGATGCCTGGCGGGATCTCCTCCACACCGCTGGTCATCTCCCAAAGATACGTCTACGAAAGAGCGCCAGAATGTTTCTTCTTGCTATGCTTGCGAAGTCTTTTTCTCACAGGATTGAGTATGATAATAAGTTTCCTCATCCTTTTTGACAGACTACTGCATCTAATAGTTATTTGGGTAACAAGGTTTACTATGACGGTACTTTTGCTAAAAGGCCAAAATGCTAAGAAAAAGCCAGCTCATTTGCTAACCTATGCTAGTTCTTTCGCTAGACAAATCGAGTCCTTCAGAATAAAAAAATAAATAAAAAAAAAAAGTATCA
This sequence comes from Notoglanidium macrostoma, assembly GCA_030068235.1. Classification (NCBI taxonomy): domain Eukaryota; kingdom Metazoa; phylum Chordata; class Actinopteri; order Siluriformes; family Auchenoglanididae; genus Notoglanidium; species Notoglanidium macrostoma. The sequence continues at coordinate 3,062,253 of JAQQZR010000033.1, forward strand.
CAGTTCTTTTTCTAGATGATGCTAGCAAGCCAGAATGGATCTAGTGATTTATTTTATTTATTTATTTTTGGACGTAACAGGGTTGACCCTGCTAAGAAGGCAGTGTGTGCTAGTTCGCATTTTATAACAGCATCCTGCGCGGTAGCGTGTTCCAGTTCCTTAGACAACAAGGCAAAATTACTGCCATGGACTTGAGGGTGTATGTCAATTCTTTCAAAAGATACGCCTCCGAAACATCACTTTCTGAGAACGCAGCCGTACTCACGTCCATGCACTCGCGCAGGTCTCGGACGTAGGCCTTCTCTGTCTGAATCAGCTCGGCCATTATGAACCTATACAGGAGACACAAATGCACAACAGACATAAAAGATCTGTGTGAGTCTCTTTACAGTACAATAGCTCTGGGAATGGCTCCGTGGTTAGCTTTGACGAGAAATAAAAATTATACGTGTCTTAACGTCCGGGTGCCTTTCAGCGGATATGGCAGTGTGTCTATTTCAGGTTCTTTGGCTGTGTGTGTGTGTGTGTGTGTGTGTGTGTGTTAAAGCAGACGTACTCTTTTCGCCGAGCTGACTTGCGCCTCTCCTCATTCAGCTCATGATTGGCATCTCGGAGCTTGACCTCGGCTCCGGGCGCGCTCGCCGAAATGATGTCCAGCTGCAAGTCTTTGCTCTGAGGACACATATAACGTAATGCTTTATTTAGCACAGCAGGCATCAACGCATTTCTATTTCACATGTTACGTCATTAACACTGAAAATGCAGTCCATGTGTCAACCTTCACACACACACACACACACACACGTTTCCTAATCACCTTGTTGGAATCACACGATATCCCAAGCGCTTTTTCCAGACAGCAGCGGTATTTGTCCATACGGAGTGAGAAGTCGCGGTAGCGTTTGTCCACGGATACCACCCATTTCTTGATCTCGCCCGCATGGGAGTGGCCCTTTTCACAAAAGCCGTCTGCCAGCTGGATCAACAGCTTCACCCGCTCTTTCGTTTGCTAGACCAAGAGAACGAGCGTGAGAGAGAGACACGCTGATTTCTCAGCACTAGTGAACTCTAGCGCTCAGCCTGCAACTTTAAAAAAAGAAATTAAATAAAAAAAAAAATCTAAAACAAAATTGCTTTTTCATTCATGTCATGTGCTTGTGTTTACCATTGCCACGTGCACTGGTTTTGGTTCCAGCAACTTTCCCCTTGTCTTATCGCTGGTTTACTACCCTACTGTGTTCACCTTTTCCGTGTTCTCACTTTTATATTAAGCATCAACAGAATGCAACGGCTTTAATTACTGATATAATAAAGCTGATATAATTGGCCTGACTAATAATTGCATTCATAGACACACACACACACACACACACACACACACCTTGGCTGTGATCTGAAACTCCTCATGCTCCTTTAGCAGCTCCTGTGTGTGGTGGATGCTGGAGCCTGTCGACGTGTGTGTGGATAAGTAGAACTCGCCCGTATCGTGGATCCACTCCAGAGCCTAAAATGAGAGAGAGAGATTTTTTAGGTGTCCAACAGAGGGAGCGCTCAACCTAAACACAAGCCTGTTAAGATTCCAGGTCAGCTGTATATTTCGAACCCACCATAATATCTGTCAACATGCGATTTTGATATTACGTCACAGCTTCAATTCCCAGTTTGTTACACACATTCTGTATAGCGAATACCAATCATTATTTTATCAGGCACAATTTATTTATTAAAGAATTATGACACCAACTGAAAAATTTGATTCCCGTCATATCACAGAAACATAATATACAATAATAACAATTTATTAATGAGCAACACACAAAATACCCACTAGACAAATTATTTCCTACAATAGCAGCTATAGAGAGTTGGTCCAACATCAACCTCTCTTTTTGTTTCCCATTCTCGAAGTTAATAAGACCAAAAAAACCCTTCAATAAGGAAAGAATAAGAAGAAAAGGATATAACGAACATTGAAATTTCAGCTACGGTATCAAGAAAAAAAGAAAAAGAAAAGAAAAGCTTGTCACGCTACAGAGAAAGTGCAAAGCGCTCTGTCCTGGAAACGTTCCCATAACCTCCCATAAGGAGAAAGCCCCAAAGAACATGGCTGTAGAGCCAGAGTTGACGCTGATCTGTACGAAGGAACGGGCCAAAATTCGACCGAGCCGACGCAAGCTTTCAAGCGCCACTGAATAAACGTAAAAATAAGCAAACAAACAATAATTCTAAGCTAGCCAGAAAAAGAAGAAATACACAACTATAATAAACGCTAACCAACGGCTCGGATAGCAGGAACTCCACGAGGATAAAGTGTATATGCGGAAAAAATGAAATTCCTCATTTCCTCATGAGATCGTACTTGGCCAATAAAACCGACGATCAGCCTATGAAGTGTGAATCAATGTAAACACGCAGGATTTCGTGTGTTTATGTGTGTGTGTGTGTGTGTGCATGTGTGGACCAGAGGGAATCTCCACAGCTGTAATTATCCAAGCTTTAACAACAGGGCTTGTAATTGTAGCTGCGGTGGAGACGATTCCTGTGTAGAACATGCCTATTCCGGGTTCTCAGCGATCCATAATTACTACAATTCCATAACATTTACATTGTGAAGTAGCTATATTATACATATATATATATATATATATATATATATAATACATTTGTACATAAGTGTTCTTTTGGCCTACATTGTAAATTGTTACTTTTTTTTTCCCAAACAGGTGAATAAAAAAAAGTGGTGTATCATGGACTGAATTTTTTTTAAATTGAAGTATTTAACAGCCACATTAAGCTGAATCGTGAAAGAAAAAAAAAAAATTATAATAATATCGTGGCTTTGTGTGCGAAATTAAATTAAGACAAGTTTGCATGTACATTAGGAACATTCATGATCATCAGCCTCGATATACTGGAGTACTAATTGACGTCTGATTGAATTGAATTGAAAGCAGTCAAGGTCGCGAGAAGGAATGCTATTATTGATTTGCGTGATAACGTGAAATAGCAACAGTAAGTGCACCAACAAACACTACATATGGAGTTTCAGCATTAAAGTGGGTTTGCGTTGTCATTTCGCACAAGTGCGAGTGTGTTGCCGACTGACCTGCTTTGCGCTGCGCTCAAACACCACGTACTGCTGGCACTGATCGAGCCTCCTCTTCCTCATCGTCCAGAAGTGAAGAACTCGGTTCTCCCTCTGCAGCAGCTCGTTTAGGATATCTACACACTCACACACACACACACACACACACACAAAGGGTACAGTGAATAAGATCAGTCAATGAAAATAATGTGTGTGTCTGTGTGTGTAAAGCGCTCACTCTTGACTTGCTGTTCTGGAGCTTTGATCTGTGCCAGCATGCCCGGCATGTTCACGCTGTTCCTGTGCAGGTACTTCATAAACACGTCTGCGTTACGGCGTGCCAAAGTGCATGCCTTAAGGGGAAAAAAATGTAGGGATTTCATTTCATTGATTTCAAGAAAAATAAAGGGATCATCCGTTCGTCCACTGATACGTGCGTCTAACCGCACCTTGAGGAAGGCCTCCTTCTGCTCCAGGTGTTTGCTGATCATCGGGGTCACGTGATCCGACTCCGAGTTCGGCCCGAGCTTATCGGATCCTCCGCACCAGTCCTCCTCCCGCTTATACTCCTGCTCCAGACTCTCTAACACACTGCACACCTGCACACACACACACACACACACTCCTGAGATTCCCTCCCTTATTTCCTCTGAGCTGTATGTTTCCTAAATGCCCCCCTTGTTCCCTTATTTGCTTGCTGAGGTTTTGTTACAGCATGCCTCCTAACCTCCTATCATTGTTCCTTCATTTCCTCACCATAGCAAAGACATGTCCATCCTAAATTGGCACCCTTGTTTCCCTTGACTACTCGCGTGTTTAATGAATACTATAGTAGAATGTCTCGTAACAGTCCAGTCAATTATGGAAAAGAATCTATACACGGTGGATAACAGCACCAGAAACCCTCAATCGATTTCAGAAGGGGTGCCGAAAAAATTTCTCTACCAGAAAGGCGTCATTTAAGACTTGCTTTGTTGACCGATGACGCCTTATTGCATCCTCCTTGCCTCATATGTGTGTGCTTGCTTCGTTACAATATCCCCTTTTCCCTCATTCTCTTACTCCGCATCACTTACAGAATAATATGCAGGAGCGGTTTAGAGAAATGTGCATGCGGCCCTGTTCGCTTGTCCGCTCACCTGCTCGGAGGTTTTGTAGAAGGCCACTGAAGCGTTGACCAGTTTGAGTCGGTCCTCCATCTTGAGCATGAGCTGCTGCCAGTGAGACGCCACCTTCTCAGCACACTCGCGGATGGTCTCGGCGTCGTAGTGAGCCGCCTGCAGCATAGCCTCAGCCTTCTGCTGCACCTGCAACGCGCTCTGGTGTGTCTTCTGCAGTCCGGACATGGACAGGGGGCGAATAGGACGCTTGTGTCAGTATGGTTCAAGAGCTTGTGCATTAGTCAGCAAGGATCACTGTGTATAGTGCATCATGGTGGCATTTTTAAAATGATGAGTTTTACATGCAAACATTGATGGAAATGATCATTTTCACTTCCTCTGACCCAGAACATTATCCCAAACTCAGAAATGCATCCAACACATCAAAGAGCGTGTGTGTGTGTGTGTGTGTGTGTGTGTGTGTGTGTGTGGCGCACCTCGATGGCATGCTGGAACTGCTCGTGTTCCCTTTGTAGCTGCTCGGCCTCCTGCAGGGAACTGGCTGTGATCAGGCCGGCGTTCAGCATGGACTCACCGTTACGGATCCATCCCAGGACCTGCAACACACACACACACACACACACACACACACACACTACAGATTGCTTCTTATGTGCATGGCAAACCGCCTTTTATAGCCTTGTGAGTTGATGTGCTGTGTGTTTTGAGATGGCGTTCAGGTCAACACGTTTGTAAAGAGTGATTATTTGCGTTGCCAAAACCTTCCTTTCAGTTCACACCAGTCTGGTCATACAAGGAGTAATGACTTGTACAATGTATAGTGCTAGCACGCACTGTACTCTTTATCTAGCGTTATGTTCTCTAACAAAAGAGCTCTCGGACCGAAAATGTGTTACCTGTTTGACCTCGGCCTGTAGGTGACGCAGCTGGACGCACTGCTCCAGGTGACGGCGGTGTTGCTCGGCCGCTGCGTCCAGCTCCTGCTGCTTCTCGTGCAGGAAGTCCAGCAGGTCCTGGACACGTGTGGCCATGTCCACATCCCGATCACACAGCAACTCTATACCTACAGAGAGAGAGAGAGAGAGAGAGAGAGAGAGAGAGAGAGACACACACACACACACACAGTGCATGATCAAGAAATTTATAAATACTACGAGAACAGTTACAGTGTAAACAAGATTATTCTTCTTTATCACTGTTTCCTCATAATTTTCCATGTCATTCATTACCAAATCAAATTTGCAATCATTTCTAATTTGCTGTATTTGCTATAAGAGGGATAAAAACCCGAACTCATTACACCTTTTACATTCTTACTGTAAATTATAATCGCATTATGAAGCAGAGCTCTAATACGACAGATTTACCTTCTCTTTCAGTGGAACTGTATTAAAATCAAACATCAAGGGTAAGATGTGATTCTGCAATGCCACACACACACACACACACAGTTTTAATTGAAAATTTTATTTGCTGGCACTATTAACATAGACTAAAAAACAATAACAATAACAAGCATCATTATTATTAAAGTTATTTATTTATTTAGTCGTTCAGTCACCACTGAAGAAAAAGAAATCCATCCATCCATCCATCCATTATCTATAGCGCTTTATCCGTCTGGGTTGCGGGGAAGCTGGAGCCAATCCCAGCA
>JAQQZR010000033.1:3071336-3081830 GCA_030068235.1 Notoglanidium macrostoma
TGTGTGTGTGTGTGTGTGTGTGTGTGTGTGTGTGTGTGTGTGTGTGTGTGTGTGTGTGTGTGAGAGAGAGTGTGTGTATTTGTAGTTGCGACATATTGAGGCCCGGAAAACACATTTAACCAAGTGAGGACATTTTTGGAAAGTGAGGACATTTTGGCTGGTCCTCACTTCTTCAAAGGGCTGTTTGAGGGTTAAGACTTGGTTTTAGGTTCAGGTTAGAATTAGGTTTAAGTTAGGGTTAAAGTAAGGGTTGGGGTTACACTATTAGTTATGATGGTTAAGGTTAGGCTAAGGCAATGAATTATGTCAATGAGTGTCCTCACAAGGATAGAAGTACATGTATGTGTGTGTGTGTGTGCATGACCCACGGATCCACCAACCCACCTGAGGCCTGCACTTCAGTGACAAACTGCAGCAACTCCTGGCCTTGGTGGATGGCGTGGAACGTCAGGTTGTTCATAGTGAGCGCTTTCTCTGCGTGCTGCTGAAGTCTCTGCTCAGCTACAGTCAACTCCTCAGTGTCGAACTCCCCGAGCTGCTGAGACAACTCATCACCCCATGACTCCAGGTCTGAGATCACCTATAAACACACACAAGGGTGAAGGCCAAAATGAGCATGAGGATCCTAATTACAGTCTCCCGGTCTCCTCTGTAAAATTGTGCGTGTATGTGTGTATGGATAAGATTACATTGCACTGCTATTAAGCTATTCAGCTGTAGCGGTGGTAATTAGGGGTGTGTATCTCTCCGTCTGTGACACTACCATATTTCACTAGGATACATGATCAAATGTACATGTTGTTCCTGACCGTCCGAACCAGTTTCCTGTTTGGGTCTTCTTCCAAGGAAAGCGGCTTGGTAAACTGGCTACACTTCCCAATAACTTGTACTTAAGTCCAATTGTTTGAATTAATGATCTTGGAATCTGCAGCTGATCGTAAATATCCGATCCTCTTTCTCAGGTCCGCACTGAGCTCCTTGGACTTTCCCATTGTACACTGTGTCAATCCAATGAGTGCGGTCAAACAAACCCTTTTTTATGTTTCATGTGCATTTAGAAGCTACCAACTCTAGTCGATCTGAATCATTAACAGGAAGTTAAGAGGCCTTGGCCTCGACAAGTTAAAAGACATTTTGGAACTTTCATGTCTGTAAACGTTTGACCACAACTGTGGTAGTTACCATTGAAGTTTTAGCAACAAAATGCTGCCCCTTGTGCTTAAAGCTGCTTTTTCACGCTGATCCTTTTTAATATATTCTGAACATTTTACATGTCTGCCGCAGCTCAACTGCGGAAAAAATATTTAAGATGTTAAATTAATAATTAAAATTGATCAGCGGGCTTTGCGTTTTGAGAAACACGAAGCAGTAACGATTAAAGTGGAAATATTTCAGTCTCCCCACCCCCATTTTCTGTACTAGCAAAAAGACAGAGAGCTACACTAAACATGATGAACTCAGCCAGCTGTCCCATTGCCAAACTTTTCGTCTCTCTCTCTCACACACACATACGCACCTCTTTATCTCCTGAAACACATTGTCATGTGAAACACGTTCTTCTCCTCTAAATCACCATAAACCTCTTTGTGTTACGAATCACTCGAGCACATATTTGCGCACCGGCAGTGCCGCTGTTAACATGTAACGCATGACAGGTCCAGATTTACAACACAGCATTACAACACACTCCAGCGCACAGCTCTGTCTGGAGAACATTACCTCGCACGTGAGTCCCACCTTGAACGAGGAGAGACTTCTTTGTGCCTTCTGTTTCTTGGCGTGTCGGGATTAAAGCAGCGGTTGGGACGCAGGAGCAGGAGCCAGGAAGAACGTGAGCAAAGGGAGTGCTTCAGGACACACACACACACACACACACACACACACCCTGGTGCTGTCACTGACAGGCGCGTCCTACCCAGCTCTTCACAACCGTTTCTTTAAAGGAATTCCGTCATAAGACGTTCAAACGTTGCAGGAAAAAGCTTTCACCTTCACGTTCGTGACTCAAACGTGACTCCTGTTACCGGAGGAATTTTGCTCGATGACTCGATCGCTCAGGCTATGAACTCGCTTATGAAAATGATAGCGCTGGGTATCGGGTGACATTAACCGAGCCACTAACACGCAGCGTTTTATAGGACTCAGGTTACGCTAGGTTATCAGGTGTCCTTGCTGATACTGAAATCTCCTAGACTCACTCCTGGCTAACATCCATCACTCACCTTCAATTGAATGCGTGATAGGATATCCTATATCCGGCACACACGTTATGATTTCCTCTGTCAATTGAGTATCCCGCAGCGCAAGGAAGCTGTGCAAAATAATACAATGTGCTGGATCAAGTGCTATTTTATAACTTGCTATATGGAACTAGGACTAGGACTGTTCGTTCACAATATACTGGACTCCGCAGATGAATAAGAAACACGGCTGTATGGTTTCCGGCTAGGACAAACTCACGTCAATGGCGTCCCTCTCGAAGATGCGCAGCTGGAGGAAGAGCTCCAGTTTGATTTTCCTCTCCTGAAACAGCTCCTCCATGCGAGCCTGAGCCTCATCCAGCTGCTGCAGCACACTTTCGATGTGCGCCATCGAGCTGTTGTGCGGCGTTTTATTACTGGAGATCGCCGAGTCTCTGCAGGGGAGAAAATGGCATGTGTGAAAAGTCTACCGTGATGGCATCCGGGATGTGTGAAAAAGATACCCTAACAAGTGAAATACTTTATCACGTTCTTTTAGATTTGATTATATGGCTGCCGTCAGACGACATTAATCAGAATTGAGAATAAAACCGCACTGTGGTATGACAAATGACTCATCTCATTTCCCTCTGCGTGCGATTAGCGATTAGACAGTCCCGTACCTGAGCTGCTGGATGAGCTCCTCGCCCTCTTTGATGACGTTGACGGTAAACTGCAGCGTGGTCTGTTGCTGTTGCCCGAAGCGCTTGATCAGGTCCTGCACGGCTTCCACCGACTCAGCGTACACGTCATCCAGCAGCTCCTTCTGCAGCTCCTCCAACCACGTCCACAGCTGAAACCAAAAAAAAAAAAAGAAAAAAAAAGAAAGAAAAGTCGCCGCTGTGACCTTCGTTTTGTGAACTGTCACTAAGACGAACTGGAGAATTTTTATTTGTAATTGTTTTGTTGTCATGTGTGCGACGGTAATCGCCTCCCAGTGGTAACACCATGGAGCATCCGATGTCTCGTGTGCACTTTTCTGGCATCGAGCTTCAGGATCTGATTACCTTGCCACACGTGCGTGCGCAGTATTCTAGCAATAAAACAAACCGGGACATTTTCGAAGCGTGATGGTTCACGGAAAAATCTATTAAACAGTTTGCGGCGACCTAATGACAAGAGGGAAATACATGACAGGGCTCCGTCGCTATGGCGATCGAATTGCCTCTTGCCGAGAAAGTAGATGGTTATCCGCTACATTTACTGAAAACACAATACCAGACTCTCGAAAGGTAAAAACAGCGACTTGCGTAACCAGGAAACGGTCAACAAGGTTGAGCAATGACAAATGCAATTTCTGTGAGGTTTCCAGAATGAAAACCTCACAATGGAGGCAGCTAGGAGGGTTTTATTTATACACTGACTAGCACAGCTACTGAAGCATTTAAAACGTACGACTGAAAATGGACGAAGTGGGGTTACTGAGTAATTATTTCTGTTATCTGATCTGATCCATCGGATAATATCTGATCTGATAACAGTAAGGACGGGTATCGAAAATGGACTGATGGAAAATAGAAGACGTCGCACTTTCTTGGCTTAAAAAGGTTTTTTTTTTTCTAAACCCAGCAGCTTTAAAAATGGCAAACTGATTCTTAAAGATATCGAATGGAAAATAGGACAAACAGATAAAAGGCAGACGAGGTAGAGGAGATGGGAGGGAAATTCAGCTTTCCTGGTGCTGGTGCCATCTGCCTGTACTGGCACGCCAAGGAAAGTGGAGCTCAAGTCCCAGCAAGTCTGGCGCTCCCCTCTCTCCTTATTCCATTTTCATCTCAACCACTCACAACGTCCATCCCGTAGTCGCACACGAAGTCGAAGCCTGTGCTAGTCGCTATCCTGCAGATAGCAGATGGCTAACCTTGTGCCATATGGGCACATTAAGATAAGTGTTATTTCATGCCATTTAATATGGCATCACTTATGATACACAATTATCTTCGCTAATGCTATGAACACAAACAAGGGCAAGAGTCCAGTGTCTATCGACACGCCAATGGACTGCAGTTTCAGAATGAAGGAGGGAGATATTGGCCATGCAAATGAAGCTAGCTACACTACAAATGGTGTAATGGTGTAATATTGATTACTGATAAATGAACTATTATCGGTGAAGGTGTTTAATATAAAAAAAAAGAAATAGCAAAGACGACTGTTGGTGTTAAAATGAACATAGATGTCTACATCCAGGGCAGAGTGAAAGTCTTTTCTGGGATGCGGGAAAGACAACTATTCTCGTCTACAAGCTGTCAAATAAACCAAAACAGAAGAACCGCAGTTAAACCATCTAATTATTTGCCCAGTAATGGGGGCTCTGGGCAGAAAGTATTCCACCAAAATATTGCTCAAAAGTAAAAAAAAAATCGGAGCTAATCGAATCTACAGTAGTCAGCGAGGTCTTAGACTTTAAGGTCTAAACCAGAATACAAACAGGGCAGGACTGGCTTCTGAACTGCAGCTTAAAGAACATTCAAGGTCACACAAACACACCTCTTTGCCATGAGTATGGAAGGCCACCGACATGTCCAGCAGGACTTTTCTCTGCTCCACACGCCTCACAAAGTCCTGGATCCGGTCCTGTAACTGATGGGCGGCCTGGTAGATCTCCTCTGGGTCACACTCGCCGGTCTGGGCCAGCTGTTCGGCCGCCTCCAGCAGCTTATCCGCGTTAGTGTACGTGTTCTGAAAGAGATCCGGACAAAAAAAAAAAAAAACAACAATAACCCTCAATCGAGCTTTTAATGGGACCTTACTGACTTTTCGTCTTGGTTGGACCTTTTTAAAAGCCGTTCTGTTACTTTATCAAATCCAACCAAAGTGCAGATATCAAAATATAAATGCAGATAGCTTAAGTTCGCAGGTCGGTCATGCGTTGTTGAGAGCTTTCTATTTCTATTCTTTAATGTGCGTTGAATAGGAATTCCATTTACACTGGGTAACGATACTCTTCCTGAGCAACGAGTTCAGACGCGCTAGCTTAAGTTGAGTTGTTGCTAAGTGACTTAAGATACGTTTTCCGGAGTGGTGTGGTCACTAGCTATGTAATTACTAAAACACTAAACTACAAATTTAAAAGAAAGAAACAGACATGCAGCTTATTTGGCAGCGAACAAATCCAAGGGTGCCAATACTAATTCGCCTAGGGAAAAGCGTTTGTGCAAATTTCACAAAAATTTTTTACACCGCGTACAGCTGTGTAGCGATTGTGAATGAATGCGTTTGACCGATCAGTGGAATGCACTAGATCCTAGATCTAGCTCCGCCCACATGTTCGGCATGAAAATTCGACACGTGTGATTGACTCAAGCAAAGACGAAACAACGTCGTGACATTTCAGTTGATTTACGTTATCTTTATTTAAAACAATCTTGAAAGAAAATGGGTGTTAACCTTGGTAACATGAAGTAACTCATCATAAAGGTGACAAATAAAGGTGAGCTTTAGGTGGAACACCGTCTCTATCGTTCTTCTCCTCACCTGTGCCACCTCTTCAAAGTCTTCGTGACGCTTCTGCAGGGCCCGCGCACGGTGCAGGGACTTCCCCACGCCCGTGTGCTTGCTCAGGAACGCCTCACCGTGATTCTCGATCCAGTCCAGCACCTGATAAAAGAAGCGGGAGATGAAAGAAGAAGAAGAAGGACCACCACAAGGGGGCTCTTGTGAGCAAAATGAGTCGCTTCAGCACTGCAATCGCCATCCATCTAGTACAGTGGAGTTAGATTTCACACCACATCATTTTAAACCTACGAGACGCTCAGTTTGGGACTTTATGGACCCGTAAAGCTGCATACCGTATGAAAGGCAAGCACGAAATGTGTGGCTTCCCACTAAAAGGTCAGTTTCTTTATTCTTCTACTAAGGAGTCCGCTAGCAAAGAAGACGACGGTGTGTGCGCTGTTTTAAGATGCTGTGAGGCAGACTGCCATAAAACGGTGTTACTCATACCACCCTGAAGTTGATTATTTCCCAATAACAGCATGCCCCAAAGCGTACATTAATGACTAGAGGAAAGACGGCTTTGTCATCTGTGAACGTGTGAAAGGAAAGTGTCAGACAGTCTGCAGAATGCTTCACCAGGGCGCACAGACGATATTCGCAGTTCAGATGCTGCGAAAACGCAAGACTCGCGTCCCTCAGCAGCCTTAATTACCATGTAATCAACACAATACCTTTGTAAATGGCTGCTTTTTTAAAGATTTTCCAGTCCCGTTTAGGACATTTATTGCTCGGTGGTCCTGAATTATTGTTACAAAACTATTTGCACGTGTGTCAAGTGCTACTTTGCACCTTTTGGGAATACAGCTCCAGCGCTCTATTCATTATAGCACCTTTAATGGCATTCTGAACGTTTCCAGGTATATGTGCATTTGTGTGTGTGTGTGTGTGTGTGTGTGTGTGTGTGTGTGTCGGGCATTGTGTATTAATACGAAAGGAGAGAAGCAGGGCATTTGCCGTACAGATGTGCTGCACCCCTTCGCCTACATTATTTTATGGGGCATACCCTCGATGTAATGAGCCTACCGAACGACGTTACCATGGTAACCTTTATGGAGCACATGCATGTATTTGCAAAGGAAGGTTTGGGCGGAACTGTACAAAGTGAAAGAGTGATAGAAAGGCCAGTAGCTATCATTACGTCCACCTGAAGGGTTTGCTAAAACATTGTTTACACAGGAAGCTCATGATTTGCCCCCGGATCCTGTCCGTACAGTCTCGTTATTCCACGCACGCTGGAGTCTGTTCCTGCTAGATAACTAAACGTCCTGCGGCGTTGTCTGATGTGACTGCGTCCCAAAACCAAATAATATTCCATTAGTATGCCGGGTTTGGAACCCAGCCTTAAACTCCCATCGAATGTTCATGTACTGCTTCTTTCATGACCCGGTGCATGTAGTAGCGAACAATGGCATTTTCTCTACCAAAGATTGAACTTCCCAAATCCTGTATCAGCCTTAAACCGAGGCTGATTGCATGATGGCGTACCTGTTGGACATCTTGCTGGAAGACGCAGAGCTGAAGGCGCTGGTGCAGGCGGAGTTTGCGGTGCTGCCAGATGTTCTCCAGCTGCCGCTGGTGGTGCAGCACCTCGTGGATGATGTCCAACACGTGATTCACTGCCTTGGTGTAGTTGGCCGACGCCGTTAACGAATCAGCGCTGCCTTGAGTCAAAGGGCGCTGGAGTTTGTCCAGCAGGGCTTTCCCGTCTTGACTCACCTGCGCGTGGAAAGAGCGTTCAACGTGATTGAACCAGCAAAAAATAAATAAATAAATAAATAAATAAGTATCCGAAGGAGGGTGAAAGAATCGGTACCTCCGAGTAAGCAGCCGTGATGTGTTCGTAGAGACCTTGGTGGTGGTGAATGGTATCTTCCAGGTCCTGTAGCTCCGAGGGGAGTTCACCCTCACCACATGCCTTACACCACGACTCGACATTACTCAGGTACTGGCAAAGAGGGTACGGAAAATGGCTACTATTATCAATATACAAAAAAACATACTGTCTGTCAAATGCTCATGAACCTAGGAAAGGGTACTAAAGTAATGCCATTGTGTTGAGCACAAATGTGAGCAGAGATTTGGCTAAAATCTTGAGCGGAAACAATGCTTTGTTATGAGAAATGTTATACCGGTCACGACAAAAAGCTCCAGATCCATCCATCTAGCTACGTCTAATATATGAAAGCCTATCGTCTCTTCTTTCTTTTTTTTTTTTTAATGGGAAGCAGAAGAACAAAGAGCACATCAACCTAATTATAGCCCTGACAACAAGCAATGATTGTTCAAAGAGTATGATAAAAGAGGAGACAGGAATTGTGTTCCTCTCTTTCACCATCTCTATCCGGAACTTGTAACATGCACCCAAAAATGAGCTTTCTTTTTTTCTCTCGCTCTCTCTCGCGCTCTCTCTCTCTCTCTTTTTTTTTTTTTTTTTACAAACATACCGTTCTAAGAAAATATTTTCTCTTCACATGCATGAAGATGCACGCAAACTCCATAATTCTTGAGGGATCTGACGGAAAACTGTACCTTGTTATTGTCCTACAGGCAAGTACGAGAGTTTGTGCACCCTCACGGGAATGCAATTTATATCAGCGGTCCTTCTAAGCTTCCCAGATGTTCCTTTCGACCGGCAAAACTTCTCAAACAGGGCATGCTGAGGTATTCACAGTCAAAACAAGAAGATATTTTGCGTCTTTCTTTCTGGATGGGATGTAAATATTTTGGTTTACCCACCCTTCATGATAAAAAAAAATAAAAAGAAAAAAGAAAGAGACTTACAACAAAACATTATTGGTTCTTTTCAGACTGTTTTGTCTTGTTTTGTCTGGAAATTTGACTGGAAAAAGAATTAAAAAGTAGATATCCGCGATGCGAATTCCTACCTGCTGTCTGTAATTACATTTATTTTCTAGTAAAAAGGGAATTGTGGATAAGTCAAAAGATTAGGACTAGACGAAATTCGATTATAGATAGCTTCAGTATCGGTTTTGATTAGTAAAAGTACCATTCTAGTAATAGTACAAATTAGATTACGGGTATTTTGAATTCAAATTCGAACTTTTAAAAGCATTAAAAATCCATGAATTCCTTTTATTTGTTTATATATTGTAAAAATGCTGGTTTCTTTCCTCACATTTTAGACTTTTAAACTTGACAAGTGCTTTATTTATGACTTTTAAGAGGTGAGAAAATCTTAACAGGAGAAAAACTACATTTTCCCACAAAAATAAGCAGATCCTTCATTTTTTTTTTCTGAACAAAGAGACCCGCATGGTGTCACTGGCTTACGAGTCCAGTTCATGTAGAAATTCGAAATTTCACCAACCTGCGTCCTTTCCCCTTCAGTGAATGAACTTGAGTCCTTTTTGGACGATAAATAAATAAACTTTATACCTTGGCACCTCCGAGTCGTCGCTATTATCAATTGCTAGTTTTCTAAAAGCCGGCTCAGGTTTGCTTGTTAGTCCAATGTATGTGAATCCAGACAACTTGTATATATAAACGATCTTCATGCCTGTATGAGCTACCTGGTCTGCTTTCTGGTGGAAACATGCGGACATCTCCAGCATGGCGCTTCTCTCATCCAGCGCCGAAGCGAAGGCCTTCCACTCTCGCTCGAGCTGCGCTGAGAGCTGCTGGATCTGCATTGCAGCGTAGTGACCACCCTCCAGGAGCCGCTTGCCCACCGCTACGATGCGGCTGATGTTCACGTACACGTTCTGCAGAGAAACACAAGACACCCCTGAACCCGATTTTTTTGTTGTTGGTTTTTATTCCTTTGGAAGTTTTCGATCTCATCCTTTCTATTGGCTCTCCATTTATCGTTTGGATCTGGTGAGTTGCCTCCTTATGAGCAAAATATGGATTTTGTTGGATGAGTCGTACTTTTCACAGTCACCTATTTTGACATTTTATCAGGAACGCATAATAGCTACGTGAATCAACACGAAATTTACATCATCTGCAATAATCAACTTTAGACAGCAGTGGATTGAGCATGTGACCTGCACATGCGTAGTGGTTGTTTTTTTTCATCTTTAACCATAGCTGGCTAGTATAAATGAGCTAGTGACCCGCCCTCTAGTTTAAGAAAAAAACAATATGGCTTAATTTTAGGCATCCACATCAATATATTTCTATTTCATCTAATTTATTTAACTCTGTGAAATACAATTCTAGCTATAGTAAACATGAACATGTTTTTTTTTTTTTTTTCATTTTCCAAATGCTTTTGGAGGTGAAGCTTGTCCAACACTACCACGCATGCTAGTCAGAATAGACTTATAAACTAAAATCAATTTCCAGATATGTCAGCACTTCCCTCGAGCCTGGCTAATAATCAAAGCACCTGATGAAGTTTTAACCAGGTTTTAGAGCATTTATATAATTCCTTTTTCTGTTTTTGAAAGAAAGAATGCATTTTTTGGACCCTCTTAGATATAGAAGTGCCGTTCCTAGAAGCTACAGTACATCTAGGAAGGCTTTCCAGGCAAATAAAGAGGTGTTAAAATTGGTTCATTTTACGTGTAATGCATTAACTGCTAAGAAAGGAGCAGACAGGAAATAAACAACACGGTGGTGCGGTGGTCAGCACTGTCGCCTCACAGCAAGAAGGTCCTGGGTTCGATCCCCGGGTCAGCCTTTCTGTGCGGAGTTTGCATGTTCTCCTCGTGCACGTGTGGGTTTCCTCTGGGTGCTCCGGTTTCCTCCCACAGTCCAAAGACATGCAGATTAGGTCAACTGGCTACTCTAA
>JAQQZR010000033.1:3082856-3106742 GCA_030068235.1 Notoglanidium macrostoma
AAGATGCTGGGATTGGCTCCAGCTTCCCCGCCACCCAGACGGATAAAGCGCTATAGATAATGGATGGATGGATGGAAATAAACAAGACAAACTCCTAACATCGAATATACTATAATAAGAATACATCATATTTGACCTGCCAGCTGTTGCTCCACCTTAAACTCTAAAAGAAGGACTCTTTCTCACACGCACTCAGACACAGACCGAAGGAGAACGGGTCTAACCACTACTCCTTCTGGACTATACCACATCTGATGCATCATAGGTCAGGAAGGGAAGTTCTGTAAGAAGTTCAAAATTCGGTGACTGGTTCCTTTTTTGGAATTCCTATGCGTGCCAACATTGTTCATAAGAAAACTGCAATGGGTAGAAAGAGATAAACAGAATTTTACAACAAAAAAAAAACAAACAAACAAACTAGAATATGTTGAACATGGTTCACAGCATGGTTGAAGTGAAATACGACAGCAATCTGAAAACTGCTGTTTGATTTATGTGTAAAACCTCACTTTATAAAACTGTTACGAAATTAAAGAGTCCATATGCAGGGTTTTCTTTCAGGAGAGGGTGTAAATGAAACCATTTTACGACGCATTTTTCTTTCCTCGGAGTATACGTTATTCGGTTACCAGTAAATTTAACAACGATGACAGCGTTTATTTCAAGACCTGGTTTTAAATGTTATTGGATATTGTGCAGTAAAATATCAGCATGTTTTGACCTAGGACTGACGTAAAAGTCCTACTTTGTATATCATTTAACGTCCTTTTTGCCGAATAAGTGCGGAATGCCAAGTAAGCAGAAACCGCAACAATACTGTAATACTGGGTTGTACAGTTGTATCATTACAAGTGCATTAGGAAATGAATTATATAAATTATTAATGATAGCATCCGTGGGAGCTCTGGTTACATCACTGTTACCTCTGACTGGGGTAATTACCCAGCCCCGGGGCATTTCAGAGAATCGATACAACGAATGCTAAGATCTGTTGGATATTTTGATCGGTCCGACTAGACCTGACTGACATGGTACAACCAAATTATCACTTCGACAGCGTGCTTCATCAAACTGTTTTAAAAAGCTCCAATGGATTTTTTTTAAATAAATCCCTTAATGCTATCTCTGTGTGGATAAAACAAGGAACCCTGTGCAGTACTAGATTCAAGCCTTTTTTCCAAAAAACACATTGATGTACTTCATTTTTATCATTCACACTCCCACTGAAGTGCAGACCTTTGACAAATCACATTTGACATGCTTGACAACTATCGGACTGCCACGCTTAATTTCGAGAGTAATGGGAAATTCAGACAGAACAAGTCCGCTGCAAGAAAGGAGGCCTTGCATAACTTTCTGGCAAAACCATATATATCACATTACACCATCAGAGCCGAGCCAAGAAAGCACGCCAGGAGGGTACAGCGTCCTGTCTCCTTTATGGGCTGAAAAAAAAAAATATATACGCTCTATGACAGTGACGCAAATTGATTTCTATAGAGCTCTGATATTTTTAGGAACCTAGGAACCTTTGAAGAGTAAAAAATGTCATTTACAGGGGCCTATGTATGAGATCACAGAGATTTAGTCTTTCTTGGATATATGTAGAACAGTGAACACAATTCCGCATATGGGGGGATGTTCTCTCAGTGACTTTGACTTTTGTATGATCGCTGGTCCTAGATAAGCCGGCATCTCAGAAACCGCCGAAATGCTTGGATTTTCATGCACATTAGTCGCAAAGAACAATGACCGGATTGATTTGCGCTGATAGGAAGGCATACGGTAACCACCCTTTACAAACATAGTGAGCAAAAAAGTATCTGAGATTGCACAACCCATCAAATTTTGAAGCCGATAGGCTACAACAGCGGACAGGAACAGGAATCGGAGGCTACACTGGGCCCAAGCTCACCAAACTGGAGAAAAACATTACCTGGTCTGATAAATTGTGATTTCTGTTTTGACATGCAGGTTGTTGGGTCAGATTTTGGCATCAGAGCACCATAAATCCATGGACTTGTAATAACAGGCCAGGCTGGTGAAGATGGTGGTTTAATGGTGTAGGGAATGCGTTCACGTCACACATTAAGCCCTTTAATACCAATCGTTTGAATACCACAATCTATCGGAGTATTGCTGCTGAGCATGCGTATGTCCATAATTTCCCCCTTTTTATAATAGTTACTTCCACCATACGCCACGTCACAAAACCCACGTCGTTTCAAACTGGGTCCGTTAACAGGGCAATGAGTTCAGTGTACTTTAATGGCCTCCGTAGTCACCAGGCCTAAATACCGTAAGAGCACCTTCGGGATGTGGTAGAATGGGAAATTTGCAGCGTGAATGCGTAGCTGACAAATCGGTAGCAATTACGTCATGGGTGAGAATCTCAAAGGAATGTTACCAAGACCTTGGAATCCACAAAGAATTAAGGCTGTTTTGAGGCAAAGTGGGGTCCCATCCATTATTAATAACGTTTCCATAGAAACAGGACGTTTCAGTTTTTTCAGCATCTCGAGAGGGTTTTTTTTTTTTTCTTTTTCTTTTTTTTTTACAGCATCTGTTGACTATCCTACATCGGGTTAAAAGGTTAAGGCAAATAAGGTGACAACATATGCCGAGATGTGAGATGATCTATGGATCCAGCTATGAATAATAAACCTTAGGCAGAATGAGATGGTGTTGTAATAGCTGTACTTTTCACTACCCAAATGGATTCAACATGGAATCATTTTAACCCTTCTCTCTGGTGTCATTAATCACCGAAGCTCAGCTATAGAAGGGGTTACAACACAGGCATTCAATGGACCATGGAATAAGCATTGGCATTCTCATAAAATGCCTATTGAATTGTGAATCAATACACCTGAGGCTAAAAGCTTATTGGAGAAGGGAGGAGCAGAAGAAGAACCGAGACCGGGGGAGGAAAAGTACAAAAGGACAAATAATCCTCACTTGAAATATATAGGTTCGCAGGGGGACGGTTTCAGGAACATGTCTCTACGTCTCTTCCCGTAATGGCTAAAAATGTTGGAGACACTTGTAGAGGGATCTGCGTGCACTTCGTCCATGCAGGAAATTTTAAGCCTTTTCAATTTCAAGTTCTCACTGAAACCCTTTCTTTCTTTCATTTTTTTTCTTTTCTTCTTTCTTTCAATATTCTTCCTTTTCTTGTTCATCGGTACACACCAGCGTAAATAAGGCGCTGTTAAAGCCCATCAGCCAGCATGTGACCCTGCCTTTCTTCTCTGTCGAACATCCAGCATGGTTTTCAACACTTCCTGCAAAAAAGGACACATCCTCTCGCACGGTCTTTCACTGATTGCATTTACTCGAGACCCAGTCCCAAGAGAGACTGGAACTAGGCTTTCCTCCCAGCTATTACAGCTCAACTGAACAGACTGAGTCAATAGTCGCACGTTCATGGCATCAAACAAACGTTGTGATGCACCACATCAGACATCAGCGACAACAGGACATGTCATCCCTGCCTGTACTCGGTTTATTTGGAATACAACACTGACGGCACCCTCCGGGGCAAACGGAAATCAATAACGGTCATCCTGCCTTTCCATCTCCTTTAGATTAATGCACTTGTGTGCTTAAAGAAATGGCAAACACTATAATATTTCTTACCGATACAACAATAAATGTGTTATAAGAAAGAACGTCAAATAAGGTGTCTGAACAACACATTCTGAGGAGGTAAAGAACAATGGCTCGGTGAGAGAGAAAGCAGGCAGTGTGACGAGGCACTCATGTGTGACAGCGGAAGTATGCAGCACCAAAGAGAGAATGAGAAAGCGAAAGGGAAAGAGAGGAAAAGATTGTAGTCCTGGCTTTTACCATGCAGTTCATAGCGAAGTGGTTGTGCTGGGTCTGCAGCTCCAGTACATGCTGGTGGTTGGCGCCAATCTCGGTGTAGCTGGTCAGGAAAAGGCCTTTGTTATGAACAATCCAGTCAAACATCTGCAAAGACAGTAAAGGCAGAAGGCGGATTTTATAAGGGGTCAAGTTGAAGCATAGGACAATCTAAACCAGCATGTAAACTTCCAGTCATGAGGAGAAAACTGGCAATAAGACACTAAATGTTTGCATTAGCTCCTGAAGCAAATGCAGAAAAAGGTACCATGGTTTCTAGCTGGAATATGCCTTAATATCAGAATTACTAATATTAAATTTTCCCCCCTGTCTAATATCATTAAACAAAAGATATTAGCACTAACCATAGCATAGAATACCATACTACAATATTACCACCAATGACGCCATTCAATTACACTCAACAGTAAGGGCACCATTCAAATATCATTCAAGAGTATCACCATCAACAGCATACATTATTAGTACATTCAATACCATTCATTTTTCACCGACCATACCATTCAACAGTATTCTCACCATTCAATACTGTTCAAGACTATAACAACCGAACCACACCATTCAGTGGTATTAGTACCAGCCAACCATTTAATAACATTGAAAATAATGTTAGCATGACCTGCTATATAGCATTATATAGCATTCTATACCATTTGACCGAATCAGCAACTTCATTAGGACCAGGCATACCACTGAACAAGAACGAGCCTCAACCATTTGAGAAAGAAATATCATACCAACAATTGTTTTAACATCAGCGTCCACTCAACATTTCAACCCAGTTCATTGTCACAAAAGTATTTACACCATCCCTACCATTAAACAATATTAGCCATATCAATCCCAACAATCTGCACCAGTTAGTATCATACACTACTAAACTTTCTTCAACCTAACGTTAATTCAACCATACTAGCACTACTACTATTTATACTATTGAACAGGATTCGAATCAACACAATCAGAACAAAATCTACTTTCCAAAACCACCATTCAGAGACCATTACCAACAACAGGCTCCGACAGTGGTAGATGTTTAAAAACGTACTAACAATATTAGCACCCAAACCATTTCCCATCCAAAATAAAGCTCATCCTTTATCTCTGTAGCCCTACGCACCTTCTCAGCGTCCTGCTCAAAGAGCCGCAGCTGGAAGCACTGGTCCAGTTTGAGCTTTCGGACATGCCAGGCCTGGTGCAGGTGCTGGCGTGCGGTGCGCAGTTCCTCCAGCAGAGCTGAGACCTTGGGCATCAGGCCCTGTACGTCTCCACCGGTCTTTGTGCCAGCCTGAACACGCTGCAGCAGCCGTTGGCCTTCAGACTCCAGTTCCTCGGTTGGAGCCTTGGCTAAACGTTTCTTGAGAGCACTGTGCTCGTCCATCGCACATCGTGCCACCTCCAGGTCAACAGGGAGCTCGCGGCGTGACACCAGCTCTTGGAGCTCCTTGAGGCGGGCGAGTGCCCGCGCCACGTTCCCCGCAAACTCTTCAAAGGCCACACGCACCTCAATCCACTCGTCATGATCATAGTCCAGACTTCCCTCCAGATCGGCCGTCAGCTGTGATGGGTCCACCGCCTTGGACAAGCCTTCCAGAGATACCATTATGGTCTAAAGCAATGCAGGGAGAAATGAAAGCACCATTACGTCACTTTGACGGCAGCAAAAACATTAACCTTAACCATTATGCCTCAACATTCCAGCACAGTTCAGACTATGCGAAACACAGCAACCTCCTACCCCCTTATCTACCCTTATCTTTTTAAATAAGTGGGTAGCCTTGCCACCTCACAGTTCCAGAGTACTAGGTATGGTTTTGAAATTCTGAAACCCTCCACAAACCAGGTGGACTGGCTTCAATAAATTGGCCCTAGGTAAGTGTGGAAGTGTAAGACGCCCTGTAATGGACTGGTGTCCCATCCAGGGTTTATTCCCATATCTTGACCATTGTTCCTGGAACGGGCTCCAGATCCACTGAACGGGATAAACTGCTTACTGAAAATGAATGAATATTTACATATACGTAGAACCTAAAAAGAACTTTGCTGTTTGGCTAGCTACAGTTTTCTTTTCCATGGCAAACCTTCAAAATCTTACATCAGTATGAAGCTTATTTTGGCATTTCTGCAATGCGGTTACTTCTAAATCCTGACTAACACTGCCAGGTAATGCGAGTTAGCAAAATGTTAAATGCGTCAAATATAAAGAGCTCTATTTGTAAGAAATATGACTGAGATGAGTCTTCTAAGGTTCAAATAAATATTGGGAGGAAAACAAGAAAAATGTTAGGAGCTACAATGGATAGACTTGACAACAAATATATTATTGATAAAAAAGCTAATTTTCTCATCACGGAATTAACACGGAAGCAACTCCAGGTGTACCAACCTTTTCTTCTAGTATATTATGGCAGCCTTCCCTTCTTAGCATATTTTCCTGTTATCTTACCCTCAGTGCGAGTCTTCTGGCATACAGGAATTGCGCTTCTACAAACAAACCTATTAAGCTTGTGTGCAGCAGGAAAGTGCTCCCTGTCAGGTCATTTACACCCTGCGTTGTACTTAAGACGAACCAGAGAACATTCCAGAGATTTCATGCGGTTAGAAACAACATCAAACACACGTGGAACAATGCTCGGCTCTACGAACGAGCTCCCCAGAGAAAGGGGATTTTTAACCTTTTAACCTTTGCAGTTGAAATAACTGTGAAATACTCAAAACAAGCACAGCATTTGGATACTCGGGGTCTAACGCAACGATTCAAATACCTCTGGCTTTATTCCGATTTAAACCTGAAATGGGCGTGACCTGATTTTTTAAAATATAATTACGTTTTCTGTATTAGAATATGGACCAGCACTAACGTTGTAGATTAACAGGCAAAAAACGTTGATCATGGTGTCACAACTACAGAAGCTAGCTCAATGTTACAACGGGAACAATTTCATTCCCTGGAAAAATTCAAACTCTTTTTTTTCTCCCCACCACGCCTGCAGCAATGCGATAATGTTTCCACCACCTATAAACCACCCCCCCCCCCCCCCCCACGGATTGGCTGAACGCTTTCTTTTCACGGACGAACTGTTAGAAAAATCGAGAAAAATCAGTTTTTCACACACAAACGTTCGTCTTTGATGGGAACGTGTTCTTTTAAGGGATAGTCGTCCTAAAAGAATCTATTGTACGCGTAAAAACCTTCAGTCATGGTGTTTCCTAGTAGTGTGTTATAAAAATTGCAATATAAATCACTGAGTGTATACCTAATAAAACTGCCCATATAATCTGGTTTATATAACCATCAGATTTTATTATTGAAATTTAAATTATTGAGAGTTTCAGCCACGATAGACGCGGAACTGAACGCATAACCCTGCAACTAAAGTTTAATAGTTTAATAAGCATAAGTGATGGTTTTAATTTTGTGCTGTGTTGAATAACCTGATTGTACGGGAAACCGTTTTATCTTGTCTCTCCTGGCTTAAATGGGTCAGCTCTAATTTTAACAGCTCTAGTTTTACACTAGCACAGAAACTGTTCCTGAAACCTAATATCCCTGCGTGTTTACTTTTTTAAGGTTTTGGACATCGAACTGGCACAAACAGCGGCTCAAAACACAAAGGACTTTCTGCTTTGCTGAAAGTGTTTTTACGTCGAACTGTTTTCGTATGGTCACTATTTTAACACCTCACCTCAAACTCGAACTTCGAGCTGCCAAAGTTGGTCCTCTGTTTCTGCCAGAAGTTGTCGGGTTTGATGATGAGCGCGACGTGGATGCAGGACGGGAACGACTCCTGCAGGATCTTCAGCAGGGGCTTGATGGAGTCCCATTTGGAGCCTCGCATGTCCACGATGACGGTGAAGCCATGCCTGCTGACCTCCTCGCTGCGGAGAAATAAAATGCTTTGGAAACGACATCTGGAAGAGCGTGCTGAGTAGTACTGCAAACTGTAATACTTACTGTTACAGCAGAGGAGAAAAACCTGGAAGAGGGCTAATATCCACAGCTGCACTTTCTACACAGTCTGAGTCTTAGATTAAACTGAACTGAGCACATATGCTCCACTGAATCATACTGACCACCCAAGGGGAGGGAGGAGAGAGAGAGAGAGAGAGAGAGAGAGAGAGAGAGAGAGAGAGAGAGAGACACACAGAGAAATACAGACAGACAGGGAGAACAGAGACAGATGACTGACAGAGATAGAGAGAGACAGACAGAGATGGCGATAAAGAGAAGGGGAGAGAAACAGGTGAAAAGGATGAGAGAAAGAGGCAAAGACAAAGGAAAGACAGAGAGAAGGGACGCGTGGAGAGGTTGAGAGGTTAAAATGTTGAGAAAAAGAGAATGAGAATCCTTTTCGGTTCACATGCGCCTTAATTATTAAACACTGCGATTCAGACAGATGGATGCTGATAGATCCGGCGCTCCGGAAAGAAAATAATGGAAATGGACATGGGGTAAACCCTGACCTGGGGATGCCCGCGAGGTAGGCAATGAGGCGTCGCAGATCCTCCTGTCTTATTCTGTCATGGTTGGTCCTGGCTGGGAAAGTGAGAACCGGGCCTCCTCGTCTGTCTCGACCTCCTGCAGAACACCACGAAACATCACACACTGCGCTCCGTCTCAGTTAGGCGCTCCGCATAAACGGATTAATAAAAGAGTACATTTCATTTCCTGTTGTACATAAAAGGGTATTTACTTAATTTTTTATACAAGGTTGTTTCCAAGTAATAGCCAAGACAGCTTTTATTTACTGTATCAGATGTTTAATGGGTCCAAAGTTTACATGCACTTTGTTAGTATTTGTTGGCATTGCCTTTTCATTTGCTTAATTTAACTGAAACAAGTTGCTTAACTTAACTTGAGCCAAATGCAGACACACTTTTTTAAGTTCAGCCATATGCTTAAGATAACTGTCCTGCTGGCACCAAGTTTTAACCCTCTGATCTGATGTCTGGAGTTTTTGCTTCAGTATTTTCTAGATAATCCTCCTTTCTCATGACACCATCTATTTTCTGAAGTCCCTTTTCCAGCAAAGCCGCCCACACCATGATGCTTCCACACCCGTGCTTCGCAGTTGGGATGGTGTTCTATGGATTTAAAGCCTCAGCCTGGATACTTTGGAACATGATGCCTACAACTCCTTCACCGGTTCCATCCAGTTGCCAATCAGAAGCTTTCGAAAGTCATTAGCTATATTTCCCGAATCTTCTGGGTTGTTTAAAAAGACAGTTAACGTGGTGTAGGTAAATTTTGGACTCAGTAGTGAATTCGATTTTGCATTGCTATTCCTCTTCTGAGAAGTGTGACGCGTGCTGTGCGTTGACTCGCCTGATAAAAATGCCACTTTCTCTTTCAGAATGGGCAGCACCTCGATGGCCTTCATCTCCTCATTTCTGTTGAACCCTAAAAAGATTGAAGAGAGTCAACAATACACGTTAATGATCGTTTCTGAAGCACCACGCGCAATCATTTCACGCAAGCGCACCACTTCGTATGCTCTTCAATAAAAGAAATGTACAATACCAGAATTGTATTCATTAATATTATATTAATACTGTGGCAGTGCCATTCTTTGAATGAAGTACTGAAGTACTCTCCCACCCCCTCACCAGCTGGCATGATATTAATACCTGAGGAAGAGTCAGAAGAGTTGTCTCCACCTGTTTGCATTAGAGTCCCTGATTGAGAACCAGCTTCTACCACGTCCAAGTCCAACAGACGCTTTGCAAACGTCATCACTTATCATTACCTGCCAATCAGGTGCCTAAAACAGACCGTGTTGCCTCTTTTGCAAAGTGACCCGCAAGCAAACCGCTCCCGGTCGTGTATTATTGATGTTTCTGGATGCGGACAGCATGTTTTTTAGTGCATGCAGCTCCAACCTCACTGCCATCGATCCCATTAGCTCAGCCAGCGAGTCAGCAGCAGTCAGGCATCACTGCACATTATAATCCATTATGTCACTGCGTTTAACTGCCCTGCACCGTATGACTTTGGGGAAATTATCAGTCACTGCGGAAAGGTTAGTCAAAAATGAGAGGATATATTGTGGTTTATATATATATATATATATTGGAGGTTCTGGGACTTTTGCAAATTTGAAATGAGCTTTTAAAAAAAAAAAAAAAAAATCTTCTATCTATTGGGTGGCATTTCATGAGATGCTGTTATGTTGCTTACTTTGGTGGAACAACAATTTTTAGCCCTGCCATTCAATATCGTGACCAGGCGTCAATGATTACGATGTTTTGTAACTGTTTTGTGCCTAATTATTGAAACATTTTGATTGCGCCCTTATATGGTCTGTGTTATCACAGTTAATTAGTATTACCAGTTTTCTTTTTTGTTTTCACCTCAATTAGTTTGTATGGTTAAACCTTCTATGTTGATTATTGTGTGTGTTAGATTTACATATCTGTGGGGACCTTGGCTTGTATGGAAGGTTCTGTTGCTTTATTTCGACCCCCAGCAAAGGAATTTGCTTATGATTATTGCATTTACCTTAATAACCACACTTCTAATATACACATATCTTAATTTCCTTTAATAAACACACTTCTATTCCATATTCCGTGCTGTGTTTCGAAATTTTGTAACCTGTTACAAAATGTGAAAAATCTGGCATATCACGCACAGTCTGGAGTAATACTATTCCCAGATCGGTTTCTACACAGAGCATACACAGGCAGCTAACATTAACAGGTGTCCTCTGACATTTACTTGGCTGGAAGGATTACAAAGACATTCGAGGGGAAAACTGCTCGAAGACAGACCTACTTACTCAAACAAACCATAGCTGAGACACACAGCAGCTAATATGTCAGATACTAACTGTCATCGGCTACCTTTTTTCAACCCGAAGTCGGTCTACTGAGGCACTTATGGGCTTCCAGGCCATTTCTGGGTCAACATATTTTTGCCTTTTCATACACTACAGTAAGCTAACAAGATGCCGAAGGAATCCACTGAAGTAATACCAATAAACAATGATAAAAATTGCTGTACTCAAAGCAGGCACTATACATAAATGTCAAACCACTGCGCAAAGATGAATATGCCTCATTTCGATGTATGGCTATAAACAATGAAGCTGAAGCGAACAAATGTAATAGCTTAGGGAACATGGGAGACATAAATCGCTGGTGTGAGCTGTAATATCTCAGTCGCATAGCACAGAACTAGAATCAGCAAGGTACACAGGAGGGTCTCGTTTATTCGATTTTTAGAAGCGCTACTGTTCGGGCGCTTGTAAGACAAGCCTGCATACCAAATAAATACATGAGAATATAATCCTTCGTCACGCTAAACAGCACGACAATAGATATAAGCAATGTGGCCATTTCTCACGCTAAAAATGCTTAAAAATGTAAAGATTTGGCGTTTAATTCATAAAATATTATATTGTCTCGAGCTTTATTTTTTGATGACATATATATACATATATTTTCGATTTGTTGGTTTTAAATCGTTTTTGTCTTAACAGCTCTAATTCCTTCAATGCTGCTGCAGCATTCTTTTTGAAACTAAAAGTGCATCATGGATCTTTTCAAGCCTGTCTGCTTGAAACGTGTTTCAGTCAATATCAGTATATAATACAGCCAAAGTGAATAAAGCACAAAAACACTTTTTACCCTGTTAAAAGCATTATAACAGATATTAACAGACTAGCACTAACCAGCCCTGTAGTCTTTACCATGCTAATTCTAAAAAAAATTACCTCAGATTTAGCCTTTAGCGCGTAAAATAAAATATTGCACCCATGGATATTTTTGGATATATGAATATGAACGACCTGAATGCTTTTAAATCATTGTTTCTAAACACTTCTAAATGTTTCTACAATGTTGCTGCAGCATTCTAAAATGCTAACATGTCTAACCACAAACAAAAGCTAGCAGGCATCAAACATTATGGCCATGGACATTCGGGCGCTCATAAGAAAAGCCTACATGCTTGAACCTTGACTGTCTCAATCATTATCAATAATAAGACAGACAAATTGAATAAAGGTAGTAGTAATCCTTTGCAATGCTAACAGCATTAAACAGATGCTAACTAGCCTCCATGCTAGCACTAGAAATGAGTTGACCTCAGATTTAGACTTTAGCATGTAAAGTAGTATCAGTGTTTATCTGTGTATATTTTTGGAATATGAAGACTTCAAATGATCATTTAAAAAGTCTCAGTTAATACAATTCAGATTATCGGATTTGACAAGAACTTCTGACAAATTTTCTGATAACCTAGTCAGGTGACATTTCTAAACGTCCCTACAACATTGGTGTTAACACATATGGCTATCAATGAGTCTTTCACTGCTATTAATAACCAAATCCGAGCACCAACGATTAACATCTATGCTTTATGTTCTGAGGAATTTAAAACCCGATAGTAAACGAGTCACTTCTTGAAGTGCAACCTATTTAACCTAGTTGCTAAGTGTGGTAACTATTTGCTAACTCTCCCAACTCTGCTAATTCTTCTGCTGTTTAACTGCAAAGAGCTTTACAAACAAAGCAGGGAAGATTCAACACTTCTTTTGTCCCAATGTGACACACTCACGTAATCAGCCCACAAATTTGGCCACTACTATTCACACTTCATTTGCAGCTCATGAATAATAAAAGGGTAACTCTCTGCAGGATGCTAGGCTCAATTTTCAGTGCTAAGTACTCTGAGTACCGAGGGTCACTGTGTGAAGCGAGGCATTCAAACCGTGGTCATTAAAGATGTGCTCGTTTTACAAATGGGAACTTTGTCTGCAGTCTTGAATTCATGGAGACCTTTTTTGATACAACACTTCACACCTTCACGCTGCACTAAAATCTGTCAAGTCACTGCAGTGAAGACAAGATCAGACTAGGCAAAACGGCAGGGGTTCTTCATGGACTACATGGCTACACCCACATTTATCCGTTTTAGTATTAAAACGGCTGATGCTCCTGATCCCAGCTCTTCCAGTTGAGCAAAGTGAACCGCTCCCAAACATGGCACACAGCGATCACACTAGTCAGACATGCACAGAATCTGCCTTGACAAAAAAGTAAGTAATATGGTTCCAAACTGCTAAGAAGCTCCAGTTGAAATCAGGCTATCTCAGTTAACTACAGATCATTCTCAGTGGTTCGTCTTGAGCTAATGTCTTCATTTCGGCCTCAGCACGCCTCAGCAAATGAGGCGAGACTGGTGTTTACAGCCGAGACACCCAACAGTGTGGGGGGACTACTCTGCACTCCCTAACATAACCGTCTGCCTGCTTGACTAGAGAATGACAAGAAATGTTCTACCACAGTACAAAACATCTCTTCGAAATACAATCTCTTCAGGCCAGATCAACAACTATAATAAACCAGACAAAACAAGGCCATGACATAGTTTAGTATTAGTCTAATATAGTGAGGTTTAACCCATATTCATTTCACAATGCACTAAAATACAAGGTGCCAAGATGAGAAAGCAGTTTTTTTTTCTTGAATTTCTTTTATCTAGTACTACCTACGACAAGCCTACTCATTTCATCATAATTTACCCCAAATCTAGTCTGTCAGCCATGACATGTGTAGTTCCAGAGAAATGCTTTCTTAGTTTCGCTAGCAAATATTCAAAGCCTATCTCACCCAAGCTCATTTACTCAAACATAAACTTGCTTCAAACGATCTTATTAGTCTACGCAACATCATTATTAAAGAAGAAATAACAGCGAGAGTCTGCATTTACAAATATGGTTTAAAGTCAAAAAGTACTGCAGTCTGTATCAACTTTCTGATATAATTCCATCGTCAAATCTTAAAAAGAAATTGCTGGCTTTGGATGGGTGACAAATCAACAAGCCGGTAGCTTGTTATGCTGTGAGGGGCATTGATTCAATTTCCTGGCATGATTTGGTTCCACTTTTCTACTGAAGCATCACTGCAAATCAATACTGCAGTTATCCTATTATGAAACCTCTATTCAAGGATGATGCCACCCCCGGCAAGAGTGTTCAAGGGCACACCGGATGATTTGATGATGACAAAAATGATACAAATCATATTTTGGCCTTCACAGTCACCACATCTCAACCCAGTTGAACACCAGTATGAGTGACACTCTAGACAGCTCTGTCCACCACCATCATCAAAACATCTTCTGAAGGAATATCTTTTGGAAGAATGGTGTTCCTCCCTCCAGTACAGTTCGTGAGACTTGTAGAATCCGTGCCAAGCTGTTCTGGTGGTGCAATTTGGTGTTAGAAAGGGAGGTCTTTTTTTACAGCTCTGAATAGATTGGAACGGCATTCAGGAAACGTGGGCGTCTGGCTTTGTGGTCCTCTCGCTCTTGGGCCCCAGTATAATCTTATTGAGATGGAAGCTTTGACTCTCTTTATGTGTTTGCATTGCCCAATGCTTAGCTTCGTTTCCTTTTTTTTGGCTCTGGTCTAAATATAGCATAGGCTCTGAAATAACGATGTGCCACTTTCACAGCTTCGGGGACTCTTGATAAGCAGGCCAGGCCTTGGCCTGGTCTCTGATCCCACTCGTTCTGCCTGTTCAGATCAGTCTACACCTATCATCATGGGTGGAATTGGGTAGCGTCACGAGTACAGTTGATGGTTCATTCCTTTTGATCGTTCATTCCTAGTTGCTACAGGGTAATAAATTTGGTCCTAGATTAGTACATTTAAAACATATGAGGTAAGGAATTTACAGTTGCACATACAGTACAACAGTATATTATATAAAATCTACAAAACCAGCCCAATAAAACCAGTACAGATCTCAAAATCTGAAATAAACAGCAAAAAAACCACAAGCGTCCACTATAAAAAATCAGAAATACAGAAGTATTATAAAGGCGGACCAAAGAGCAGGAATGGAATAATGATATTACAATATTTAACTTACCTTAATTAATATGAATAAAAAATTTTCCTTTATTAAAACATTTATTAATAAAGGTCCAAGCGTCAACGTCGACTCGTTCATAATGTGTTCTATTGACGGAATAAAAAGATCTGTGGCTCCGATAAATAGATCAAATATTATTTGACGAATTTAAATAACATTCATGAAATGGTCCTGTACTGTGTGTGTGTGTGCGATTTATTTTTCAGAGAACCCCTGCTATAGACTGATGTACATTAAAATCCGAGGAGATCAGCAGTTTCTGAAATACTCAAACCAACCACCACTGTCAAAGTCATTGTGCTTGCATTTTCCCCCCAATCTGATGTTTGCTATGAACCGTAAGTGAAGCTTTTGGCCTGTATCTGCACGATATGATGCATTACACTGCTACCACATGATTGGCTGATTAGATAATTACATGAATGAAAAGGTGAAAAGTAAAAACTTTAACTTCCTAAAGTAACCATTAAGTATATATATACACTGGGTGGATAAAGGATTCCGGGGTGATTCGTCAAGAAGAGAGAAACTCAGATAAGTCAACATCTATCTAACTAACTTTTGCTAAGGTTAGCAATACTTGCTACCAAGATCCATTTCCTAGTTGTTCCATAATCAAACACGGCTAGCTAATAAAATAATCTCGCAACAACTTTTCGTTTCACCCGAATTAGCATTCAGGGTAGGCTTTTTTTGTTCTCCTCATGTGTGTGAGCTCCCTCCAGCTCATTTCTCTCACACATCAGCGCCTCTGAATGTGCCCTGTACCTCACATGAGTTACGGCTCCCTGGGCCCTTCCCTCCATTTCCAGCCTACATTTCCCCCCCTCTCTCTGGCCTTTTCTCTGGCAACCTTTACCGCCTCGATCTCACAGTGCCTTTTTTATGGACCTTGTTCTCAGGCCTTGATTGCTTCTTGTTTTACAGCAGTGGGACACGGCCCGAGTGTCCCCCTGAGGCTGGCTTGGCTGTCAGGTCGAGATGAGGTTATGCTCTCATGTGTCCTCTGGAAATGACATGGGTGATGCAAAATGCCTGCCCAATCCCCTCCCCAAGATGTGATTTCATGTTGTGTTGCCATCCATGTGACGAATGGCCTCTGTTTTCCCAAGCCAGACAGGCCTCTGGTATTCCAGGGAAAGAAGGTATTAATTCATTTTCTACTGTTAGGGAACAGCTGTTACAGCTGCTAAAACATAAACGATAACAGGAACTAGCTCCAGAACATTAAATGTAACTATAAAAAGCGTGACGTGTTGTTCGTCAGGTCGCCCGCACTCGCACACTATATTAAAGATACTGCTTAAACACAACAACAACAATGTAATTGTTGCAAAATTGCTGTTGTATACAATATATAAATCTCTTCAGGATGTGCTTGTAAAGGAAAATAATCAACTTTGGGGTGGTAACAGTAACTTCACCCTGGTCCACGACATGGTTAATGACAAGTCTTTTATTCTTTCCGTATAATTTTTCTGGTAAAAAAAAAACCCAACATCTTTTCCTTGGCACAATCCTTGCTCTGGCAATCGACCCAAATTGGAACGTGAAACGGACAGGCAATCCTGAGCAAATGGCAACTAATAAGTGAGTAATAGTATTATAAATAAAGAAATAATCTTTTAGCAAGCTTCAATATAAACATTGGATGCACCAGTATTCACAACAAATCCATTCTTCCCTTCCACTCTCCTAACCAACAAACCTTCTTAGCGCTGCCCTATTTGCAACTGCTTAAGCGCACTACAGGTGAACAGCAGGAAGTCACGTTACCTGAGAGCTGGATGAGTCGCATCCCAGCTTGAGCGTACTTCCAACTGTGCACATCCACATCGGTGCCCATGCTACGAATACATCTACAACATACCACACGTCTGCTACCATAGTCAGACTAGTGGAACTGTGGAGTCTTGGTTTGCAAGAGGAGGTAAAACGGGCAGCATGGGAAGAAATGGCCCTGCTCGAATGGCCATTGCCACTAAGAAAGGCGGGACAACTCTGATTCACCACCCTTAGACCGTAACTTAGTGTCTCACAGCTGCAAGAAAGATTTACAGTTGTGACTGTGGGTGCATGTGCTAGCGGTCTGGGACTCCACGGAAAAGGAAAGCTTGGCAGGCAATACCGGGTCGGAGTTAAAATGGCTTCTTTCTTGTATAATCCACTTACAAAGATCTGGACATTTGTTGATTAGCTTGTCAAGCACACATTAAAAGTAGACCACTGACAACTACTGGTGTTTGTTAAACCAGTGGTCCTGAAAGCATAGCCAGGGAGTCTCATTTGTATTTATTTATTTTGTCACAGTGGTGAAAATCTCAGCCCACCATTATCAAAATTTTTATGTTCCCATATTGTGGAAAAGTTCATAACAAAATTCTCTATGGTGCAAACAAATAGCCAAATTATTATTCTAAGCATTTAAGATAGAGTGGTCTCTGGTTGCAAGGACGCATCCATGATTCCGATGGAGTATGTCTGATTTTAATTAAATCCGACCTAACCTAATATTTGTCTAATACTTGTTTCTGAAGCCAGAGGATTTGAGCAGATTAAATTGGACTTAAAGCTTCAAAGCACTCCAAATGACGTCCTAGAAGGGAAATTCATCATTATTTTCTCATAACCTGTGCAAAACAACTTGGCTAAGCTTTAATGGGTTTATCGGCATGTAATCTTCCAGCGTTTGCAACATAAAATCCATTTAGAAGTACTGAAAGGGTTTACAGAACCTTTTTTTTTATCCCATCAAAGTTCCACAAATCCAAGCAAGCTACAGCAAAATGCTTTTTTTTTTAAATGTATTATTTCCCTTTTACAATTCGAATCCATCTCTGTTTACATTACCTTGTTCTGGATTCAGGCATTGCTCCGTCAGACACCCCTGTCTGCCTCGCATGAAGCCCACATAGAGGAACCGAAACAGTACTGTAAGACTTTCCATGTCTGGTTCAAATATCCAAATCAAGCCATAAATTACAGCATGTCCTCCACAAAGTATGATGATGCTAGTACTTAAAAGTCCAAACACTGCCAAATTGATCTGTGGTAAAGTTCTGTATGTCCCAAGACACTGGCCTTCGTTTCTGTGTCAGCAAGTTACCACAGAATTGAGCCCCCAACTTAAAATAGGCTGAGACGCTTGCTGACTTTCTGTCACTGGCAGTGTCAACTGCCCATCAGTGAAATGAGAAAAGAGAGGGCGGGAAGAAGTATAGTGTATTATGGTGGCTATGGAAAGGGGCACGCAACTGCACATGGGTGGCATGCTACACCCTAAATCCTCCTTTCCATAATCAGGTGATTGTCCATGACCGGCACTTGTTTAATTATAACCCTGCGGTGACACAACGGGATTTAGTTTGCCCTTTTCCGCGGAGCCTCTGCAAAGACCTTGGCCATCACGAGCAAATGATTCAGCTGCTACGAGAAATCCCCTATTCTCTGCAGGAGCACGCGCTGGATGACTGGTTCACTGTTTCAAAACAACTTTAAAAGCAGGGACAACTCCGAATGTGTCCACTGAAGCCAAACTTAGCATTGACTTTGGGCGTTCCACAAGGCTCTATCCTGGATCCGTCCGTAAAAACGGTTCTCTGTGAACAACAAACCACTGAGGCATTAGAGGAAAAAAAAAACTTGATTTGTTAGTAGCGACAGAAGCATATACTTTCACTGAATAATGCTACTGTTCACACTAAACGCCCGCTTTCACAGACAGCCAGCTGTCTACCGAAACGGCCTCAAAACAGACCACAGTTGTCAACAAACTGGTTTCAATTTGCACAAATTTGGTACATCTTAGCGTAAAATAATTACTCCACCAATACAATTCCTTATTACTCTTAATACTGTTAGTGCTCTTAATCCGTAATGATTAACCATAAGCAAGAGACACTTCACAACACACTTTGCTTTCTGTATAGGACAGCTGTCCTGCTGGAATGAACACATGGCACTAGAGACAAATGATGAGGGAGTGTTACACTGCATTAATGCACACAGAGCAAATTTTTACTTCAGTGGCCGTCCGACATCGCTCATTGGTTGAAATGGTTGCCAGGAGAGAATCTGGATTAGATCAGCATTTATAAAACAGTTACATTAACAGAATTAATTGTTTTCTCAGGTGTCAGGACAAGTGCGTGATTATACAGTGAGTTAACGTTATAACGTTCACTGTGGATAGTTTCGATAAAATGCCACCAGAAATACTGGAAATAAAGCCAGAAGGAGAAATTACTCTCGGTTCATAACATGACACAACAGTTCATAGCAGGTGAGAGCTAAATGTAAATTGCTTTGCGACTCTTTCTTCTCGGCTAACAGCGTTTTCATCTTTTGAATTTCTTCGAATCACTTAAAACGGGTAAAAGAAAGCCACAAGAACAAGAACGTCCGAGTACAAATTAGACAACAAAATCTGCAAAGTGGGGGAAACTCTCTGTAAGTACATTAAGGAACATTTAATACTTGGATCTACATGCCTGGACAGTGACAGGGCCAAAAGTGTGTGATATGTAGGCTAATTATTTCAAAATCCCTGATCTAAACGTGACTGTTTCTCAATCCCATTCACGCTTCCTATTTTTGTTTGCTAGCTCATTTTCCCAGGATCCCTGTCTTGATGCCGTAAGACCTCCATACCCATTAATGCAAGGTTTGGCGCAAGTGTGACAAAAGCCTTAATTGAGCAGCAAAGATGAAAGACCTTCTCTTGATCCATATCATCATGATAATATACAGATAAAACCCAAGCAAATGCCACTGCGAAGACTCGCTCATTTATTTTCTCTCTACTCCTCTCTTTATTGCATAAGGCGAGGCGTATCAGTCCCAGAGTCTGAATCACAGCTCTTGACCAGGACTACGACACTGAAAGAGGTCTTCATCTCCGCCACTTTCCGTTGTCCTCTGACTGAATGTCGTCACTGTAGCCATTTCCCATCGTTTTCATTGTCCCATATAGCTTGCAAAAACAAGCAGAGCGGTTTGGATGACCCTGTAGAAGCCCTGGGGCTCGGTTCGTTGAAGATCAATGACAAAGCACCTAAAAAAGAAAGGCTCCAGGAGTCTCTTCTAGAGGTACCAAAATGACAGAAATAAATCAAGCATGCCTAGCATGTCTGGACAGGACGGGGGCAGAAAAAAAGAATAACAAAGAAAAGAGGCAGAAAAAACTGACCTAACTGACCAGCAGAAAACAGGTCCTAAAATACCAACATTTCACTTATTTTGGAAACTGTTGTACTGTACAGGTACCACGCAACCCAATAACTGAATGAGGTCCACTGATTTGAAACACTTCAATCAAAGATGTAACAGAAGAACCTATGCATGAATATCATCTTCTGGACTCTTGAAAAAATGATTTACCAGACTCAGGGTTGAACTGAATGGGCAACAGTGTGGGTTAAAATCAGAGCCATTGTTGTGAGAGATTCTGTCCTTGAGATTGAATTAAATGTCTGAATTTCTGAAAGTGACCATAAAAGTGTATCTTTGCACTTTTGCATTTGTTGGTGTCCAAAAGTATGCTTGTTCACTTTCATACTGGAGCTATGAGACTACCGTTGCTAATGTTCATTAGTCATATTAAAGGTATATACATATATAAAATATGGGACTCCATGGAATATATATATATATATACATACATATTTTTACCTCATTATTAGCCTCATTAAGAATGGGCGAAGTGAATATGTATGCTTGGACCAGAGATTGCATTAACAAGTCCATGCTATCCATGTAATCTATGTATTTCTGCCTTTCGCCAGCTCTGAGCACTTTCTTACTCGCTGTACCACGTTTGCCTTTATGTTGCAGATGTTTTATTTATCAGCCCATACCATTTCTTCTTCTATTTTATTTTATTTTCTCTTTACAGTTAAATTACCGACATTTCTGTTGTGATCTAATTCTTACGCAAATCAACCAGACACAGATTTGGCTGATTTTGTAATATATTGTTGGTACATACTGTATGTGAGCACAGAAACCCCCCAGATGGGGGGTTCAATTCCCACTCCCATCTGAGTGGTGGCCATTTTAAAATCTGGCCTTGGCGCATGCTGCGGTGTACCATGCCCCCTTTTTGTAAGGGTGTTCTCTGAATACCTCAGCCAAAACACATGCTATGGAAATGAAAATTGGTGTGTTTGTTTGACTGTCCATGTAGAATCAGAATCTGCAGTCCGAACTGTGATATGTATAAGAGTTTCAAAGATACATGGCAAAGAACACTTCTGGGGATGGCCTCCTTGACACATTTTATGGAGTTTGACATGTTTATCTAATAAATATGTGAAAATTAGGGGAGTGATATGTCCAAATGCAGAGAAATCACAGAACACGGAGCCAGTGGCAAAAGAAATTACCACCCCTCTGTCACAGATTTCGCAAATTTTTTTAATATATCCTTGGTACATGTGCTAGAACATAAACCTCCAATTTTGGGGGGTCAATTCCCACTCTGTGAAGAGATGCTTATTCACCATTTTGGAAGGAGTCTGCAGTGTGAGAATGTTATAACAGTCTGAGACAAAGCTATTCCATTAGGTTGCTCACCACAGTAAAGTCTAAGGACAGAGGAGTTTGTACTCGTCACTGGTGAGCGAACGATTG
Source organism: Notoglanidium macrostoma (assembly GCA_030068235.1). Classification (NCBI taxonomy): domain Eukaryota; kingdom Metazoa; phylum Chordata; class Actinopteri; order Siluriformes; family Auchenoglanididae; genus Notoglanidium; species Notoglanidium macrostoma. The sequence goes on from JAQQZR010000033.1 coordinate 3,104,256, forward strand.
TTTATAGCTGCTGTTACATAAGTGGATTTTTTTCTCTGACTCCCCACAGCATTGACTGTAACCAAAAACTGAAAAGAAGGACCATGTGTCATCAGGAATAAGCATGTAGCATAAGAGGGGAAAATCAGGTGCGATATACTGCTGTAAGAAATTATCAACTTCAGGATAATAACACTAACTCCGTTTCACACCAGGCCACGCCATGCCGCACTGTCTTTGATTATTTTGCTACAACAGCACACCCCAAAGTGTTTTCTTCAATCCCAGTGAAGGAGGCGTGGCCAATTAGTGTGTCAGTTTCAGGGAAGGAGCATTTCCATATTACAGCCTTCTGCAATCGCATATACATACAAAAATACAACATTCCGATGTAGATCATAGGGAAAAGCTGAGCTGAGGTCTAAAGAAGGTCAGCGATTCCAAACAATTCAATCTCTATTAAAAGAAGATCTAAAAGAAGTGGCCATTTTGGTCAGATTTCCATTTTAAAAAATAGCTCAAAAAGTTAAAGTGAATGCGCTCGCCTTAAATTAGGATGCATTGCTCTTATTTTAATTGTAGGTCTCTCAAACTGGGTTTCCATGTCAACACACACACACACACACACACACACACACACACACACACCCTGAGCGCAATAACACTGCACACAACCACAAGTGGCTGTGTTCCACCCAAACTGCCTTTCCTTCCTTCTCTAAGCCGCAATAAAGCCTCACTGACTGATTCTCATGAAACACACAAAAAACAGCCATTCAAATATATATATATCCTCAAATCTACTAAAGGATGAAAGGATGCCCTCATTTTTGCAGCCCGTAATGTCTCCCAGCAGATGTCAGCATGCATTGAAGTTAACTGTTTAACTGCAGCCTCCACTTGGCAAAAACAGACATCTCTTCATGCGGTTCTCTCTAATAATACTTACACACAAAACTGTTTCTCTATAAGCCATGTTATACCCTGATGTTATAACATATAACTTCCTCAGCAGCTAAAAGTTCTCTTCATGTGAATAGACTGCGTTTCCAGGTGTTCTTTAGAGATGGCTAATGAATGTAGCTACAGGTTAAGGTGTACCTAATAAACTGAACACTCACACACACACACCTGTAAAGCTGTTACAATTTCTACCGTTAATCACGATTATAAAATATCCCTTAAAATGTATCAAAGCTGTTAAATGAAACGTATATTGTCATATCACAGAGACTGTAGAACAGTCGTACATCATCGTACATCGAAACAAGCAAGTTTATGAATACAAACTGCCATGGTCCTCATCATCTCCTGATCTGAGACACATTGTGTTTTTTCAACCTTACATAACTATAAATATAATTATACATAGCTATATCGTTTATTGGTCTGTCATTATATCGTAAGTAAAATATTATTCAGTTCTGGCTTAGCACTTTTATTTCCTGCAAGGAATTATAAGGGACGTTTAACTGTGTGGCGACTGTGAGTAGTAAGCAGAGTTCTGAAAGACAAAACCAACTGTCTATCATCCATTCACACTAAATAACCCATCTATTAAAAGTCTTACTACAGTCAGCCAAACTGTATCTCATTCAATGTGCAGCGACATTTAAGCACAGCGACATAACGAACGCAGCGTTAGCTAAGTACCAAACACATCACTTAAATGTAGCTTTGAATCAAATACAGTGTTTAAGCATAGCTAGGTACGAAATATAATGGTATAATGTAGCTACACACCAAACGCATTCTTTAAACATGCCTATGTACTAAACTCGACGTTTAAAACAAGCCTGCATTCCAAACAAAATGTTTAAATGTAGCTACATACCAAACGCAATGTTTATACATAGCTACATACCAAACGCAATGTTTATACATAGCTACATACCAAACGCAATGTTTATACATAGCTACATACCAAACGCAATTTTAAACCTACCAGCGTACCAAAAACAACAATTAAATGTAGCTATGTGCCAAATGCAATATTATATGTAGCTACATACCAAACAAATTTTCAACATAGCTATGCACCAAACGAATGTTTTAAACATAGCTATAAACCAAATGCAATGTTTTAACAGCACTATATACCAAGCGCAAAACATCTAAACATAGCTACACACTACACACAATGTTTAAACAAAGCGACATAACAAACACAGTGTTTAAACATAGCTATGTACCAAATGTAATGTTATAATGTAGCTACACACCAAACGCATGGTTTAAACATGCTTATGTACTAAACACACAGTGTTTAAACAAACCTGCATTCCAAACACAATGTTTAAATGTGGCTACAGATCAAACACAATGATTAAACGCAGGGATATACTAAACGCAATGTTTAAACATACCTACTGTACATACCAAACACAACGTTTAAACATACCTACATACCAAACACAATGCTTTAACATAGCTACATACCAAACACAATGCTTTAACATAGCTACATACCAAACACAATGCTTTAACATAGCTACATACCAAACACAA
>JAQQZR010000033.1:3106842-3120081 GCA_030068235.1 Notoglanidium macrostoma
TGTTAAAACTTACCTGCATACCAAAGACGACACTTGAATGTAGCTATGTACCGAATGCAACATTTATTCATAGGTGAATACCGTAGCTACGTACCAAACAGAAAATTTATACGCAGCTACGCACCAAATGCAATGTTTAAACACAGCTTACGTTCCAAACACACGTTGGTGCAAAACAACATAAAACTGTTCCCCACCAGTAACAAATATAATGTTTGATTCACTTCAACAAGGGCCGAGACCAAGTTGAGAGCGAGTCAGTATTTTCTTTTAAGCTTCTTCGCCACTACTCTATCTGTAGCTATCCCATGAGTTTCATGAAATCCTGTAGCTTCTAGACGAGCGTCGAAGCAACGTGAACAGACAATTGAATAAAAAATTATTGTCTTGCCAAAAAAGTTCACCTACACAAACAAGCAAATAAATGGTTGGAGTGAAAAAGAAAACACATGGCAGGCCAGGAGATATTAGTCTGTCCAACAGCTGTGCACCAACATATCTTCTCTATATCCGGACGGCGATGATATCATCTGTGTCTTATTACATACTTTAACCTTCTGACCTCAGATTAGCACACGGTTCTTACACTCTACGCAAAAAACAGACTGGGACTTAGGGCGCCGCCACAGGGTCGGAAGAGATGGCTTTACAACCATGTGATGTTTATTGAACACTTCATCACATAATGGATCTTTCAGGCTTATGTTATGATGTAGAAAGCAACTGAAACTCCACAGATAAACAAATGGACTGAACACAGCAAGGACGATAAGACAACCGTACTGCTTGAGTTCATATTGGGTGTATGTATACATAATGTATACTGCGCTTACATAACTTTTAAACCAGCGCTGACATTCGCACTCCAAGTTATTATTGGAGAAAGCCTAGGGGTCTTCCAAGTGCCAACCAGCTGCCTTGCGATGTCATCGCTCTTATATACTCTCTCCGAGATAATGCACACAGCGACGAGCTTTATAGAGCTGTCTTTGTCATGGTGTGCCGAGAAAGCAAGAGCTAGACGACATCCAAGGAATCACTCTGAGGAACCACTTCAATGTAAAACCTTCGTACAGCCAAAATGAAAACCAATGCTATGTTATAACGTTTATTCTACTAATGGTATGCAGATTATATAAAAATAAAACACTTGTGACTTGCCATTTTTGATCTCACTGTCCACTGGACGCTGGACTCCTGAACCGTTATCACTAGATGCATAGATGTGTTTGTAATATATCATATTAATGCTTTCCAGTTCCAGCACCAAAGCCTTTATTACATTTCCAGGAGCTTTGCTACATTCAGCCATTTTCTTCTCACTGCTATCTCACCCACACATCAGTCTCCGGGTCTGTTATACTGACTAAGTGCACCACTGCAGTGGGACCTCTGAGATATGACAACGATCTGTGAATTGAGAACCGAGACCTAGCAACCAAGCAAGAGAAACATGGAGGGTGGGTCCGAGGGGGGTGAAACTGCGTAAAGGAAATGGAAGATGTTTGGTGCTTCTTTAGTCAGCCATCATGTGTCACATTGTCATTTTTCAATATTCAGGTCACAGGTTTGGACTTGAGGCTCCAAGCATAAACACCGTTAAATACATACCAACAACGCATAATGCTAATGCACTATGCCTTTGGCATAAAATTTATAATGGAAAGCAATGATGGCTTATGCATTTGCATAATAATTCTGAAAGGTTCCATTCCTCGCAGCGGTCAATAATATGTGGCTGGTAGAAGCGCCGTTCACAATATAGATGGCTCCCCTGAAGCCTCGTGCAGAAAGAAATGTGTCCTCTTCATCGCAATTCCGAGAGGAAACTCCTTGGGGAACAATTAGATCTCTTGTTTACATTGGCAAACGCACTAAAATTAGCCGTAGTGCGCAAGCGGCAGGGTGCTGTTCAAACAAGTGAGGCTCAATTTGCATAATGTTATGGGGTTTTTTTCTTCTCTTTTCTCTTTGTAAACGGTCTCGTCAGTGGGCTTGGAAGAGCGGCTCAAAGACCAAGATTGTTGAACGGAAAAGCTAAAATTTGAAATCACTGATTGACGCGAACCACCAGGATGAGGACACTATTGGCAGAACAGCATCCAAAGGCGCAAATCTTAAACTGTACAGCTGAGGTTTGTTTTGCTGTAGTCGGTTAAAAACACTCCACAACATTTTGTGCTGTTATAATAAAATAATCAACAACAGGTAAGTGTGGTGCAGAGTTACCGTTACACCCAAAGTTGTTCCCTTACCAGCCCAATCAGAGATGAGAATTCACAAACAGTGTAAATAGCTATAGTATACAATTTATGTTAATCTACGAATGTGATTCCAAACCATGACAACTTTTTATTACTTACATTTTGACTAGTACCATATTACAATTTCCACATACGCCTTAAAGTCTTGATGAAGCTTTGATAATCATGGGTAATTGCCATGTATTAATTTAAACAGAATCATTTCCATGTGTTGGGTCTTGTGAGCACTAGAATTCATCCAATCCCCAACAGGAAGTCACATCTGGAACATCTGAGATTAGTCAGGATGATCGCAACGCTGTGCAAAAGTGATTAGGGACCGCATTCTTAACATATTGCAAAAAACAACAACATGACAATGACTAACATTCAATTTACTGGTACATTTACTATAACCCGCTTTTACATATGCAGCCTCTGGTTGTGTGAGATTCAGAGCAGAGTCAAAACTGAGCTGGAAATTCGCCAGGCCCACACCAAACAAAATCCCTAGTAACGTTCAAGGTAGGCTTAAATCTGACCAAAAGTCAGAACACTGAGTGGTAAGATACCGGTGTTCAATACACATGCAGACAGCGATAGATTCGGATAATCCATAACCAACATTTAAAACAGGCAAAGGTCAAAACCGAGAAGTACAAAGAACATAAGGCTCGGACTTAATGCTAGAGAATGTACAAAGATATTATGACACAACGGAGTATAAACGGACAAACTAATCAATGACCAGCACAGAACAGGTGAACACAATAGGGCAACAAACCAATGACAGGACAGGGGTTGTGACAAGGCTAAAACAACAACAACTAAAAAAACCTGAACACATCTTTGTTATGGGAAACACGTGACATGAAGGGAGGATCCGTGAGAGACAGATTCCACACCAGACTGGAAACGGCCAGAAACCACAAATACCATGATATTCTGACATGGTGACAGTTTGCACCCAAAGGCAGTGAAGTTGCGCTTCTTAAAATTTGTTATTATTATTACTTGCATTTTTGATTGCGCTTTAGTACGCATGTTTAATGGCTACAGGTTTCAAACATGACTGCACGAATAGCCAATTGTGAAGTAGCTATTAACATCTATGTCCTTGGGAGTGGATGTGTAGAATGAATATCCCTTTCATTGTCTAGCTCGTGGACAACCATTGGGTTGGCAGTCATCTGCTAATCATTTGCCTAGGTCACGGCACCAATGTCATGTTAGACAATTTGGACACCAACATTGCTTCACTATTTTGGTAACTCTCGAGTTACCGCTGATGATGCAAGCTATTAAAGTGAATAAGAATATTTCTTTAAGATTTTTGTTATCTAGTCATCAAGGCAAAACCATAAACCACGATTTTCCTCAGAACCCAAAGAAACAGCCTATTCAACACTTTGATTAGGCTCACCGTGGGATGGTATTATTTGGGATTTGAGGGTACTTCCGATCGAGAGGCCCTTATGAAATAGCCTAATGCAGATCATTAGTCCTGCACCAGCAAGCCGTCTGGCTTCGCATTGTGATTAGGGTCAACAGGCTATCAAACACAACTGTGGTCTTGCCAAAAGACTACAGGGCTACAACAAACAGAGGTTTAGCCTGGGCTTATCTTCCCACTAGATATGAACAGAATTCCCAAAGGTGATAATCAGTAAGTACATTAGCCTAGTTGTTTTTGATAACTGACTTTCTCAGTGGTTTGTGCTACTGAAGCAAAGAACATAAAATTTCATTCAATCTGCATTTTTAAGAAAAAAAATTTATTTAAACTGGGAACAAGATTAAGTTTGCCTGAGTGGCACAATGACGTTCCTTATATTAAAGTCACAAGGTTGATTATTTTCCTTTATACCCTGAAGATGAGAAATACTCTTTAATGATTGGCTGGCTAGGTGTCTAATAACTGTGTATAATGGGATGAATATAAAGTTGATCGGTTGGAAAACGTTTTAATCACCGTTCCATATCACTGCGCTGAGAACTGTTGAATGGTAACCATAACAACCATAGTAAATTATCAGTTGACTGGCAGCCTGCATAGCCGGTAACCATAACAACCAATCCAGCCAGACCGACCACCCCAAGTTATCCTTGTTCAGGATGAAAATATACCACAAGTACTTTTATTTCTGAGAAAATTACTCCTAGTGTGTTCTTTCTACGTCTGTAATGAACTTGGTGGAGGAAACTTCCTTACCCTCCGCCTCGTCCGTTAATTCCGTATTAACGGGACACCACGGTAGCCATTAACCCTTACTTAACATCACATTCCTTTGTGTTTTATTCCTCATAAATGACACATCATATAATTTATCCATTTAATGTTGTGGAACGCCTGCAAAACATCACATTTCTTGTTCTTGCACAGCAGCTACTAGAAGTTCCTCCCTCATCAGCCTCTTTTTTGTAAGTAATTTTTGTCATGTAACTGGGGAAGTGGAAATCTTAAAGCCACAGCTTTAGCTATGACAAAGTGCAGACACCAGAGACTCCTAGGTGCTAGCATGAAAGAGGCGTAAAAGAAAAAAAACTAGCATATATCGTATACGTCTCATAAATATTCCATAAACACCACATTCTACCCTTCTCATGTTTTCTATTAGTTTATCCATTATTCCTATTATAGTTAAATGAGGTATGCGAATTCACAGGTCAAAGGTCATCTAGATAAAGTTGGCTTTTCCTCTAGCTGAATTTATTTCGTGGTCTGGTCTGATCACTGCTTTAGCTGAAAAGAAAAAAAGCAAAAAAAGTGTAGTTTTCTTTCAAGTGCCTCCTGTATTGCCATAGCAAGGGTCAACTGCAACAGCTTAACCTGTGCTATGGAAAAGGTAACGTATTAAAAACAAGTGCAATAATATACACCTCCGATTTGTATTAAAGCTGGAACTATGGGGAGAAAAATAATATCAAGATCACTGTGAAAAACTGATTTGGTGAAAAAACCTGATGCTCCGAGAGTCTGCTAATTATCTAACATAACAGCCATTGTTTAAAAAAAAAAAACAAACAACAGAAAACAGCGCTGGAAAGCGCAACGGTATTGTTACCATTCTTGGCCATGTTGGTGCCTACAGATGAATCAGTGCTAACGAGATTTAGGCCTGCTTCAGTTATTCTAATACTGTGTTTTATCTAACCGAATAAACAGCCTAGGCTTTCAAAACATCATTGAATGGGGTTTTCACCTGCCTATAAGAGCTCCGGATACGCAGCTAACAGTTTAAAGTCTTTTCTCCACAACAGAGACTGAAAGAGACGCTCCGGGCTTTCAAATCCAGTCCGAACCGGACTGGCAACTGTGGAGGGTCTAATCTGCCCTGACGGCCTGGTAAAGGCCTTTGGAAACGGGCCCAAAAGCCCTAAAACCTCCTCCAAAGAGCTCCTTTGTGCAAATGTTCTCTGGTCCAAAAGAGAGAAGCGGACCCAGCCCAAGCTCGGCATGAACCTAATACACTTCAGCGTCCAATTAGAAGGGGCTTGGCATTGCTGGGAGCGCAGAACAGTGCTAAAATATATCTGAGGTAGAAACTGTAACAAGGAATATGATAAAAACTTCATTTTACCAAATAAATATTGTACGTTTGTATGTTCTTTCTTGCGTGCTTGCTTTTTTAATGGTCAACACTGGATTATGTGTTACAGAGCATAAAAGACTTGATTGAACAGATTGAGAATGTTAGTATCTGTTGTCTAGATAAAGAATAAAACACTCGGGGGTGTGCCGTTACAGGAAAATAATCAACAGCAGGGGGCGTGATGCGGCCCAACACATTCATCTGTAAACAATTCGCATCTGTTTTTATGTACCTATTACCTACATTAGTATTTTTATTAACCTTAAAACCCAGATTTGCACTTCAGCCAAAACAAAGTCACGACTGATCATCTCACCTGTGTGTCGCACTAAATCAAGCTTGGGTTCACACTTCGGCAGAGAACAGTCTGCAATGAAAGAAAGAAAGAAAAATAAAAACAAAGGACACCCAGTTCTCTTTGATGTGTGACCGAATGAGAAACACGATTTAACAACGTGCCACATGTGGCCCGGCCCAGACGGCCACATGCTACAAAACACGTCATGCGAGACAAAACAGCGTAGTTCAAAGCCGGTTCGTTGGTGTCTTGGGTGAAAATGTACAGCGACGCTTGAAATACTTTCCATGCGGTCTTAGAATAGTGAAATTATAGCACAGTGATAATAATATTGATGTAGTGAAATAATTATATAATTGTTGACATAATTCAGTGAAATAAATCGAACTAGCAGTGGGATGAGGGGTGCTCTTAACCTGACTGGAACGGTTCAAGAAAACTATTCAAGTATGGAATGATATAAAATCCTTTTTCTTACAGTTAAAATGATGAAACGTGATCACTTAAATAATTTGCAGAATCTTGTAAGGATCGCCAGAATGGTGCAAATAATGTTACTTTTAACCAACAAACATAATTAATGGTTGCTAACTACCGAACACATTGACTTGGCATAATTTCGGTAAACGCTGGCTGAGAGGCATTGTGAGTTAGCCATGTTAAGCTAGCTAGATTTGAAATTTAGCAGAAATTGCACCCCGTTTGTAAAAATTCAAATTGAAGACATGTTTTAAATGTGAAATGTTCTTCTTTTTATAGAGCAGCCACAAAAAATTACCACAGAATTTTGAAAATATCTTTGCTAACCAATGTAGCGGTATTTATATCACCTGTTTAAACACACCATGGCTTGGTTGAAACTCAGTTTTGTTTAAGATAATAATATGGCAATAAATGTCATTCCTGGACATAATGTCCTTAATGCACATTATAACTACACTCTAGTTCCATCATGGTTAGGCGACACCATGTCTTCTTTCCAATGTTAGCAGCCAAGTTCAGTTTTCTCACCACAGCTTAAGAAAGAAACACGCTAGAGAATCTAATTGAGACCAGTGTTCAGCTGGGCCACTCTGGCGTGTTCCAGGCGTGTGGGTGGAAATCCTGTTGGACAGCTATTCCATACATACCAACACACAGCTTCCAGCTGCACGCACACCACAGAGCCTGAACGCTTTTTTTCCCCCCATTCATTAAAACACCCGTGTATTTTAAACTACGCCTAAGTTCGTTTATTTGATCCATGACTTCCTACGTTATAGTAAAAAGAGGCCAAAAGGAGACGTGCATGTGTGCTGGAACAGAAATGCAGTAAATGTTTTTTTCTCTCAGGTCTGTGTGTAATTCCTTTTCTGTCAGAGACACGTGGTTACACTTCTCTCCGGAGAGTAACATATGTAACATATGTGTGTGTGGTCCAGCAACAGTTCCAGGTTTTCCAGACCCATCGACTGCATGCAGCCATTCAGTCCCGTAGAGGGATTGCATACTTATACTGCAAAAACAATAAGACCACACAACAGTCAAAGTAGACCGATTTAAATCATGGTTACTTAATAATAGTTTTATATACTAGGTCGGGTATAATTTATGTTTACTATAAGATGCTTATTTAAAATTTTTGGAAGAGGTCTCCAGTAACACTAGGCCCAATATATATGCCAAATTATACAAATTTCACCGGAGTTTTATGATTCACCTTTCTTTTTTTTTTTCTTTAAGTATGCTCTTATCAACGACAAATCAATGGCAAGCCACTCAGCAGGGTAACGTCTTCTTCCTGTTTGTAATGTTTCTGTCTTTGCACATACTGTAAAACATTTTCATTATGGAAAACATATGCTAATAAGAGAAGTTCCAGTATTATTACTGATCTGGGACCAGCCAAGTTCCTACTAATAGGTGCAGGTCTGATATCAACCCATGATCAGATGAGGCTTTTATGGATGGCTGCTTTCAGTTCTCTTGTCCAGAACCCCAGGTGGAGAATGAATTATTCACTTTTATCCAATTTCCATCCGAATGGAACTGCAGCTGGTGGTGCAGATTTATTCTAACAGTATCAGTAAAACACATACACCAAGCTTTCTTTACAATCATACACACACACACTGACATAGTTAAAATATCATCTTTATATTAGGAACAATGTCTGCTCGGAATGGAGAAAAAAAAAAGTATGGACTTGGATAATAAAGCACAACTTCAGTCATTGAGTCGCAGCAGAACAAAGCGTTCTTGTCGTTTGGTGTCTGTTTAATGAGCTCCAGCTCTTTGTGTTAAAGTCCAGTTACAGCTTGTTAAGTATCAGAGGAAAGAAACAATTCCTTGTGCATCCTCTGGCTTCAGCTTTGTTTCATGAGTCGCCCCTTTTTCGGATAACACAGATCTGTAGCAAACGTCCTTTAAACAGCTGTTCACCATTGTAGGTGCATTGTGTCAGGGTTCGTTGGAGATTTCAAAAGAGGATGCGAGATTAGAAGTGATGCTGAGAGAGAGAGACAGAGAGACAGAGAGAGCGCGAGAAAAACCACCAAAAACTTGGGCTCCTGCCAAATGCTCTTCCTCCAGTTCCCAGTGGGATGATATTGCATAGCCACTTCACGACCCATGTGTCTAGATTCCTCTGAGGCCAACTGGCAATTAGGTTAGCGTGGAATGCAGGCCAACCGATTCAAGTAAATTGGCAGGAAAAAAAAAAACAAATAACAAAAAAAAAAGGGTTTGGAAAATGAAGCTCTCCACCCAGACCGATATGTTGTTTGTAATCCTTCCACTGTCAGTAGTACCAATGCTGATGCTGTTATACATCAAGCAGAACCAGATGATGTGTATTTATCAGCATTTCATAATACATGGCTTTCTAAGTTATGAAGCATCTAGGTTAAATTTGACAACAATGAGGCAAGGCTACGACTTTGTAAGCAAAAAACAACAGCCGACTTCGGATGGACTCACCCACGAGTCTCATTCATAATAACCATGAAGCTTTGAGTTACTCGATTTTAGTAAAATTATCATTGGAATTACAGTGTGGTTTAGGGTTAAGAAGTGGCACTCAGCAATAATACAAAATAAAAAAAAACACACACACATGGTAAGACGATCATGTACCACGCAAAGACATCATACAAGTCATTTCTTAGTCATACAGTATGTAATAGAGTAGGAAAAACCTTAGACAGTTTCTTGGACTGTTCCATATTTTCTCATCGACTCGTTGCCGATGAGAAGAAATGACCCATTACATGCCTGTGCATTGATAGCCTACAAGTAACATGTAATATGTCTAAAATATAGTTTGCATTACTACATATACATATATATATAATTCATACACACCACAGAAATTAGGCAATGTGAGGAAAAGGTCCAAACCACAATTGCCTCCACTCTTTGAGCTAACCCCTAATCAGACATAATAAAAGCAGCGAAGAACTCCAAAAGATCCGTGGAGTCAAAACCTCCACCCAAGATTACAGGAAACAGAAAAGCTCAATTATTCTACCACTGGCAAATGACAAAATGAAAGTCCCATGAGAAAGTTGCTTTGAGAAAGCGCAGCAAAGAGTTGGATATCGTGTTCATTTTGGCATTTTCTTTCAAAAAGTTTATTAGTTTCACTCATGAAATTTGAGGTGACCGAATGGTGAGTGATAATTGGTCCAGCAATTTAAAATGAGCAGACATTGACTTTGGCTCATGTATGTGTGTGCTAGAAACTAGCTAGATACTGCATCCTTGTCCTCGTTCAACAGCAAAGATGTACAGCTTTTCAAGAGTAGATGCAAGGATTTGTCTAGCTGAAGATGAGAAAAGTTTGTAGTGTTGCCAGCTTGCATCATGGAGGTTATTGTCATCTGTGTAACTCAGGTATCAATTCCGAAATTTTGCTCACAGCACTGTCCTTGTCTTGAGACGGGCTCATTTTCCCTGATTGTGTGCCCTGTTTCTTGTTCCTCCTTAATTAGTTTGTGTATTTATACCCATATGTTTTCCTGTCCTGTCTTGGGGATGTTTTGCCATCAATTCCAAGCCATGGTCCTATTTCCGGTTTCACTAGTTCTGCTGATCTGACCCTGGCCTGTTTTCTGTGTTTATGATGGCTTATTCTGTTTTAATCCCTTCTGCCTGCATGTTTCCCCATGCTATGACCTATGAATGACTCTTGAATTCACCCAAAAAAAGCTAAAATCTCATCATTTTCACAAAAATGGCATTTTCATTGACAGAATCAACACTCTATTGATAGCAAATACAAGAGAATCAGAGACAAATGGCTTCTCCTGGCAGAACAACAACTGCTCACCAGGCAGACATAAAATCCATTCACACTTCAATTAAACCCTTGATCTGGAAAACAGATCATCCACACTGAGTGATCACCACAAGTTTGCATTAGATGTAGTAATGACCTCTAGGTTTCTTTCACAGCAATTTCTGTGGTCTACTTTCATAATGGAGAAGGAGACCACAGAACCACCGCAGTGGAATATAAATATTCAGGAGCCACAGCATTGCCTTGTGCTTTTAGACATCAAAAGGCCCAGGAACGATTGCCTGCTGCTGCTGAAATTCTCAGAAAGCGCCACATCCCAGAGTGCCTGGGGTTTTCTGGATTGGGTATACAGTCTTTGAGAGGAAGGCTTGAGACGCCTTTCGATCAACAGCTGCCAGGCTGTCAAGTAGGTTAGGTAGCTCATGACTGACTCACTTAGTACAAGAGTGTGTCGTATATGGAGGCGTTCACAGTAAATCAGAAAGAGTAGTCAGGGAGTTCATTTGTCAAGGGGCAGTCTTGCTTATACCAGTGGTCATGAGCTGGTGGAATGAAGTTATGTACAGTACATCATGTGTGCTGGACAAATGACAATCAATTCTACTGCATCTATGATACATTAAACACACTGTTCTCCCAGTGGTAAGGTTACTTCTGCTGCAGTCATGTTATTCTTCCAGGTCAGACATGCCCCTGGAAGACTAAACCTTGTATCTTCCCATCATGAAACTGTCTGAAATTTCTTCCTGAAACTGCAGGCAAATGCAAAATAACTGCAAAAGTGGGCAGGACTGGTCAAGCTTTCTGCAGGACTGGGAGGGATAAGTCAAACATTTTGCAAGATTGGTCCAACTTTCGGTGAGAGCTGGCAGGACTGTTCAAACTTACTACGGGAGCAAGGGGTCCCAATTTGTCAAACTTTCTACAACAGCAGGCAGGATTGGTCTGACTTTCTGCAGGAGTGAGTCGTATTTGTTAAACTTTCTGTGGAGGTGGGTGGGGTCGATCAAACTGTCTATGAGAGCAGAGGCAGGCAGGATCGGTCAAACTTTCTGTGCAAGCAGGAGGATTGGTCGAAATGTTTGCAGCTGGAAAAGAGTATGGTCAAACTTTCTAAAGGAGCTGGTTAAGTTTTCCTCAGTAGTAGACAGGAATGGTCAAGTGTGTGTGTGTTGCAGTTGGTGGAACTGCTCATAATCCAGGAATAAATCAGGAGTGGGTGGGATTGGTCACAATTGCTTGTATCTTCCCATCATGAAGCTGCCTGAAATTACTTCCTGAAACTGCAGGTAAATGCAAAATAATGGCAAAAGTGGGCAGGACTGGACAAGCTTTCTGCAGGATTGGGAGAGACCAGTCAAACATTTTGCAATCTATTGCAAGATTGGTCCAACTTTCGGTGAGAGCTTGCAGGACTGTTCAAACTTACTATGGGAGCAAGGGGTGTGGGATTTGTCAAACTTTCTGCGACAGCAGGCAGGATTGGTCTGACTTTGTGCAGGAGAGAGTCGTATTTGTTAAACTTTCTGTGGAGGTGGGTGGGGTCGATCAAACTTTCTAGAGGGTGGGTGGGATTGGTCAAACTTTCTATGGGAGCAGAGGAGATTGGTTTTGTGGGAGCAGGCAGGATTGGTCAAACTTTCTATGCAAGCAGGAGGATTGGTCAAAATGTCTGCAGCTGGAAAAGAGAATGTTCAAACTTTCTAAAGGAGCTGGATAAACTTTCCTCAGTAGCAGACAGGAATGGTCTGTGTGTGTTGCAGTTGGTGGAACTGCTCATAATCCAGGATTAAATCAGGAGTGGGTGGGATTGGTCACAATTGCTTAAGGATTGGACAGGATTTGTCAGAATTCCTTTGGGAGAAGGAGAGGACTGGAATTAAAACAGTCCTCCACACACCTGTATTCTGGGCCCCTAAAGGTCCCGCTCACAAGGTCCAAAGGGTTCGACTAATTAAGGCAACAGAGAGAGGAAACAGTCTGCGAACACAAAACATGTTTAGTCCAACTACAAGGAGAAGGAGTGTCTAAGCACCCATGCTCTGATACCCAGAGCCCTGTGTTTAACAAGCTGGAGAACTGGAGGTGGTTGTCCATGTTCTCCTGAGTCCACCAGGTGCATAACGAGTAAGATAAATTTAATTAAAAAATAAAAAACAACATAAAATTGTGCAGATCTACCTGGGTCTTCTCACCCCAAATTATTACAAGCAAGACCATTTGGGCACCTGAGTAAGCTATTATTTTTGGAGATCTCATGCTCAAATCACAGTTAACATCCATAGACATAGAAGAGCATATTTACCCTGCTATCTGAGAGGGAAGGACCTTCTTTCATCCCTGGTTGATTGGTGCCATACTAGCTGCAAGCATACAGAATTTAGTATACAGCATCTATCAGCTAGGGAATAGTTTAAAACCACACATAACATGATTTGCAAGCCATGTAAGACAAGATATTCCAAAACATGAAACCAAAACAACCTAATACAGTACATCTAAAGCTTCATGTAATGCATCAGACAGTATTGATCCAGAATCTCAAGGTAAGATCCCAGACGCATAAAAGCACTGTAGGATTCTACCCTTTGTGATGGCTAGTTGTTTACCTTTCATTTAACATAAAAGAATTCAGTTCAGAATGACCCTAAGACAAAGCTCAGAATTCATCTAAATATCCATAAAAATGTAGCTGGCTATTCATTGGTCTGAAAAAAATGGTCTTTAACTTGCAAGGCCCAATGTCAATTAAGATTGGCTCCAGATTCCCTGCAAACCTGATGGATAAGCGGCATAGATAATGGATAGATGCATGCACTGACAAAT
>JAQQZR010000033.1:3128064-3144779 GCA_030068235.1 Notoglanidium macrostoma
GCAACTGATACATGTCCAAGGGCATTTGCAATTTGTTCAGAGGAAGCAGAAATTGCTACTATGATGTGCACAAATGAATAAATGTTGTGGAGGTTGCACTAATGGTTTTGAGACTTTTCATTCTGATCTGAGAAAAGCACCAAAGCGACTGAGAACAACTGTAATAAAGTTCAAGTTTCTCCTGACAGCCAAGTTACCAGTTTAGCAGACTTTACAAAATATCCATGTCAGTGATATTAAGTATGCGTTTGGTAATTGTGCACTTACTCTTGTTCAAAGATGTGTTCTAAAAATATGAAATTCATATTTGTTGTGAACAAGTAACCAGTGGTGCAGGTGGTTTACACGTGTTGCTTTGAAAATAAGATTTATCGTTTGAGAATTGGGCCAAAACAACTGAGAAAACCTGTATGATCTTATATTGGAGCTGAAGATGTAATGTGTTAGTCAGAGCAGTAGATGGTAGCAGTAGCAAACCACCAAACGTACAGAAGCTCCATGGTCCTGCATCACCTCTTGTAATTCTGGTGCATTTTATTACCTCTGTTAATGCCTGAAGAATATCTCGCTTTGTTAACTCTCTTCCTTTCTACAAACTCTACAAATCTTATCCAAAGCAACAGCTCATCTACCGAGCAAAATAGATAAAGTAGCATGCATTTGTAAGACAAGCAGCATCATGTAACATATAATCATTAACTACAACATTCCTCATGATTTCCCACCTGAATGCCCAGTGCTCGCATCCAGTACTTTGGTTTGTGCTGAGATGAACCCCTTTGTTTTGTTTTGTTTTGTAAAACAGCATTTACAACTACAGTAACTTGAAATATAATTATGTAAATATAATACTTCAAAAAAATCGCATTATTATTTTGCCATTAATACACGAATCCATTTTTATCACATGCTTTGTCCATGAGTTTTACATTTGTTACATTTTATTCACGTCAAAGTCAAGTCAAGACAAAGTCAACCAGTTACATATGAAATATATGGAATATTCCTCACAATCAGCTTTTTCATGATCATGTGAAGAAGAATATCATTGTATATTTTTTCTTCTATTTTCAATGTTGTGATATTGACTGGCAAAGTACACTGACAAAGTCACCCAAACTGCAGACTGAAAGTAAATTGTTAATAATTTTTTTTTAGTAAATCATTTCATTTCTTACTCATTTAAAGGTGAAATGCAGCCAAATTGGCCTTGTTTACCAAAGCTTTAGTAAAAAAAAAAAAATGCTGATTTTCTTCATACTCACTTGATCACATGTAACATGCAAAGTGCATTCCTGACACAGCTCATTTGTATGTAGTGACACACACAAAATTCCATATAAGGTCAAGCGCACAGAGCAGAGTGCATGAAATGAACAATCAGGGTAAAAGTTGAAATGCAGAAATGGAAGTCATTTAGACTGTTTATACATAATGTTAATACTACTACTACAAATAAGTGAGCTCTAAATGTCCCGTCAGTTGAGGCATTTGTTTACGGTGAGTGGGTATGTGCAGACAGACTGGCCCGTCCTCCATTTATATGGCACCACTTCTTTTGTCATGATTTTGTTTTATTTCTTAATTTATGGGTTTGTGTTGGCTTGCTTTTCTATTCTTCAGATTTTTAAATTAATGCCAATAATATACAACATTCGTGAAATGTTCTAGATGGTATTCCTAGTCCTTGACCTTGTGGAACTTGCATGAGGATGTGTTTTTGATAGAGACTCCAAAGCACTTCTGAAGGCATCTACTCAACGCTGTAAACAATAAAGACATTTCAACTTGACAGTATATTCCAGAGGTACAGGTATAGTACTCCATGCATGTATACAGTATATAATCAAGTTGAGATTTCCATTAGGTAGTCTTCTCATGCGTATATTTACACACACTAAAGAGCACATGTAGGATACGGACGTTTTTCCTCAATTTACGGGACTTTCATGAATACCACATTTCTTGTGTAAATGCGTCTACAAATGAATAAATCCCATCCTATCCAGTTGAGTTTAAGAGTTACTATGGTGAAATGACACTGCATTCATAGAATCAGCCATGATTCAGTCATTTTTCTGTAGCTGCACTGGAATTAATAAGAAAGATTTACTATTACTAGACAGAGGAAGGTAAATCTGGACCCACCGTCAGCTCACAGTAGTTTAAGGACTTAAGAACCTTGTTCAAGAGGCCCAAAGTGGCTCTGGCAATCCTGGGATTTGAACTCAGAACCAATAACGTCTCTTTAAACATTCCGTAAGCAAATCAGATTCATCAATGTGATGCTGTAGGCCACTAGGGGGTGGTACTCACACCTTTTTTGAAACAGGTTTCCATTAAACGGGAATCCATTAAACGGGAATTCTATAAGCATAAGTGCTTATCATCACTTATGCTTATAGAAGTACATCTTATCACGCAACATAATGATCTAAAAAGGGATGTTAATTGTGCTGAGCTGTTTTCAGGACACAAACATTATTTGCTTTTGCTAATGCCAGACCATTTTCATTTAAGTACCTATGTGATATCAATAGGATATCTGCATGGTGGCCAGGGAAACCTAAATTCTGGCAATTCCGGGGAAAAAACAGGTTTGGACCAAATTGTGGTGCCTTGACACCTCTAATCAATCTTAATGATATTTTCCTAAAACTATGTTAGATTAGATAAGTAAGGAGTCAGTTTAACAGACTTGGCTGTAAATCAGTCTGTTACCCAGCCTGTTTAAATGAGATTCTTTAATTGCTAGCCTGCTAGCTAGTGGTGTTTTCCTCACACAGAGGTTCACCAGTTTACTTTTGATATGCTAGTAATTCTGAGTACATCTGAGGTGTTGTGCTAGTCTTGGTTGATTATCTAAGCATTTACTTCTTAGTAAACCTAGAAGAGAGAAATCTGCTTGTTTAGTTTTCATATGCTATCAAGTCCAAGTTCATTTGTGGTGAAGTATGCTCGTTTACTTTTTAATAACATTTCTGAATGCAATTTGAGGAGAAGAACGTCATTTTTACTTACCAACATATCACTTACTTTGAATATATTAGTATTCCTGTATTCAGTTAAATTATTCAGCGAAATCTGTGATTCTATTTACTGCTGGATGTGTTCATGAGGGATCTTCTGTCTTCCTTTTAGGATGATGGAATGAGGCAGTATTTTGTTTGTCCAGATGTTATGTACATATGGAAATGTGCTTGCTGATTCATTCATCGAGCAGTCGCCAGCTGTGTGCTAATCAGCACACCGGCACAGTTAACATCTGTGCGTTTTAAGTGAGTGTTTACTCCAGGCAAGGTCGAGTACATTGCTACATGCTCTATGCAGGTTTTTTTTTAATTTATGCCATGGTAAAACAAGGACTGTGTTCCAATACTCTTTTCAACAACTCTGGTCAACTTTTCATTATGACCTGAAAATGTGTAGAGATTAAATATTTAAAAATAGTTACAAACTAAGCATTTGAAATCCCCTTCCAAAAAAAAAGAAAAAAAGAAATGATATTCTCAATTTGGTTAAATAGTATTCTCAATTTGATTATATTACACATTTATCCAAGTTTACTAATGTATGGGAAACAATGTGCATTAACTGTAATTACAGTATACATTTGACATGAACTGCCAGAAATGTCTGAATTATAAATGCTAAGTCATAAATTGGTATAATGTAGATTTGGTCATGTAATTAGTTGAATGGAGGCTAGCTGTGTGCCATTAAAGTTCAAATGATCTCAATATAAATACTACCACTAGGGCACCAGAGTTCGACAGAGAGCATACCTAAACAATCTGTACCAGGAAGACCAAGGAAACAAAAAGTTCAATTTTGTGGTAAATGTGGTACCACAGTTCCTCATGTCTGATGAGACCAGACCTTTTTGGCAGAAACCCAACACTGCTCATCAATACTTCCCCATCCCCTGTGTGAAGCATGCTGGTGGTAGCATCATATTATGCGGATACATTTCATCAGCAGGGATTGAGCAACTGGTCATGGCAGAGGGCAGGATGAATGGAATGAAGTACCAGAATTTTCTACAAGAAAATCTGGTTCAAACCAAGATCCAGAACGTGTTAGTTTGGCCCAGTCGTCTTCTATCCAATTTACAATCTGTGGGAAGACTGCTGTTCACTGACATCCAATCTGATAGAGCGTATCAGGATCTAGATGTGCAAAGCTAATAGAAACACAATGTGGTTCCATCAAGTATTGACCTGCTGTGTGAATATTTATGCAAGCAAAAAATCTCTGCTTTTTTTGCTTAATTAACCTTTGTGTGAAAATAAAATGTTTGACTTACTGCGTCAATGGTAAAAGTCCATTTCAGTTCCAGATTACTACAAAATGCGGAAAAGTTCAATACTTATGGAAGACACTATATACTAGCTGTGCAAAGTATACTTAGAGAAGTATGGAATTAGAGAAGCATTATGGAATACTTATAGAAGTATTCTTAGCATTGTACATAGCATACTTAGAGTGTACTTAGCAGTTCAAAGTACCTCGCATGCAATGAGAAGTGTACTCAGCATCGCAAAATACTTAGAATTCTTGGAGAAATATACTTAGCATTTCAAAGTATACTTGATCAGAGGAAGCCAGAGTAGTGCAACCAGTAGAACTTTTCACAGAGAATACTGCTTATATATTATCAAACAGCATTACTATGTGCTTCTTTGAAGTGTTGTCAGGTCTGATCTGGCTTAATTGTGATTGTAATTATAGTTACTTCAGTGAATTAGTAAATTTTGATAAAATGTGTGATAACAAAACCAACACAAGACAACCAACTTCAAATTTAATATAAGATAAGATAAGATAAGATAAGATAAGAACTTTATTCATCCCGAGGGAAATTCTTATGTCTTATGTCATTTATTTATAGTAAATATTGGCTGGTGTGATTTATCGCCCCAAGATAAGATTATTTTAAGGGTGATGGTGTGAGACTCGGCTTCAATTCTCATGCATATCATATTGATTTTTAATTGTTGTTCATTTTGCTCATTTTCCATATTTCCTTTTTCTTTTCTTTCTTTTTTTTGGCTTTTAGAATGCTACATGTCTGGGTTTTTTTGTATCAGGAGGCTAAACTTGTGTCTATGTGCATATTTTCTGTTTATGGGGACCACCATGGCTCCATGATGATGGTTATACATGACAGTTTTGACACAGTGGGGGCATTAACTGGTCCTTGTGTGTGCATGTGAGTGTGTGCATGTGGGCGTGTGTGGGTGTGTGTGTCACCAGTTTTCAGTCCTCCTGCATAATTCATCATGGGTCTCTGGTTACACGAGCCCTTGCTAAAAGGCAGCTCAGTGCAGCAAAATCAGCCATGACTCTTTAAAATATTGATAGCTTCAAAATGCCTTTAAAAAGCAAAGCCTCACAGTTGGGTTTTTTGAGTTCCAGCCACATCAGCTCATACACTCTTTTGGAGCTTTTTACGTTCCCGGACATGTGGTTTTGAGGCTTTTTAATAGGTCTAATTGGAAAGTTGAGGAATAGGCCAGTAAGAAGAGCTTTTCCTCTGCTTGTGTTTTGCATGAGTGAAGTTTGGAGGCTTGTGGCATGCTGGGAGCCACCGTTATCATAATTTCAGTTCGTGATTAGCATAAAAAACTATCTTGGTTGCATTTTTTTCATGCATCCATAAGGTTTTGAATGTCATGTCCTTGAATAAAGCAGACCTTGAAAAATAACGTTATCATGGGACGTCTATAATTATGACCAATTCACATGTGAAAACAGGTGGAAGTGTGCCTAATATGGCTAAAACATCAAACCATGATTCTTGAACATAGTTTTATGGTATGCAATATTTATAATGATATTGAGGTTTACTAAAAGTCTTGCCAGGTTCAATGCTACTTTTACTATACTATTATAATTATTATAATTAATAAGAAAATGCAACAACTAATATTAAAACAGCTACTTATTATTGTGAGTAACAAATTTGTTGCATCCTAAATGATTAATAACCATCCAGTGACCCTGACCCCTTCTGCTTTCCGGGCCTGCCTGACCCATCTCGGTGTCCTACTCCTGGTTGAAGTCATCGAATCACCATGATCAGTCTTGCACTTTAAACCTGACCCTAGTATTAAGTGTATAGTTGTAATTGAACTATACAGTGTGACCCAAATGAGGATGGGATCCCTTTTGAGTCTGGTTCGTCTCAAGGTTCCTACCTTCTGCCATCTCAGGGAGTTTTTCCTTGCCGCCATCGCCACAGGCTTGCTCATTAAGGGTATATATAGATAAATGTATAGATTCATAAGTTTATATTCAGAATTTACATACTTTTGTGAAGCTGCTTTGAGACAATGTCTGTTGTTAAAAGCGCTTATACAAATAATATTTAATTGAATTGAAAAAATTGAATAATAACCAAACATGTTTATACCACAGCTGCAAATTAAAGATTTATAGTTCGCCTGCTGTAATACCTCATTGTCTCTGTAATAACAACTTTACATGAGGGCTTGTACAGTCCACATAAACAGATTTGGACAAAAAAGTGTTATTGTTAATGGTGAAGTTTTCTGTGAGGCAATGTTTATGTAGCATTTTTTTTCAAAGGAGTGTACACTGTCAGCACTTTGTAACAGGCACAGGTAAAGTGTGTCAACATGGAAAATCTTCAAGACAGTTTCTGTGTAACATTATAAACTGCATTTTTCTTTTGTCTTACTAAGTTCAAGAGAGAAAAAAGAGACATTGGTAATTAGACAAAAACACTATAGCTTGCCATAGAAGACCTAGCATAGGTTTAGCTAATTTTCTAGCAGACACACAAAAATTACATATTCATATAGGCATTTTTTAATTTGGCAATTTTTAAAAAAGATTTGATTATCAACATTGGAAATCCTGAAACAAAACATAAATTAACTTTAGAAAGTATATAAAACCGTGAATTTATTTCAAATGCAATAGTGATATGTGCAAGCTTTGATAGTTAGCAGCCACTTAGCAGCTAATACCTGATTCAATTAGCCTGGAAATTCGTGTGGATTGACTGTCTTATTATTTTCAGGCAATAATAGCACCCTTTTTTTATTATTTCACTTTTTTTTTTTTAAAGAGTCTTGTGTTTTTATTTCACTTGGTATTAGAATCAGACGTTTGGACCCTATCTTACTTTCAACTCATTAACATACAAACTGCTATTCACAAAGCCATTCACAGGTACATCCATAACCCTTAAGGAGTGTGTATTGAGGAACACTGCACTGTATGGAGTTACACAGAAGTTTATTCCTTTAAAAAAGCACTTGTTAACAGTGGTAGTGCATTCAGGTGCATATCCTACATTTGATAGGTGAAAGGGGACACAACCAGTTTTTGCCAATCACCAAGCAGAAACAGATGGTCACCTAACACTAAGCAAGCTCATCGAGGAAAGAACCAAATATCCTAGATAAAACATCAAGGTCAGATTAAGGATCTAAACGTTTGGCTTTAATGCGTATGACCTCGGAAACAGCTGTTTTAATTAAGAGGAGGATTATTCAGGAACTTGGCCAAGATGCTGAGCAACGAACAAGACTTTCAGGATAAGGTAAGCTGAACCTACACGTCTCAAGTTTATCCTAGGTTTACCAAGTGTCTCATGAGTACCTCGGTGATATATATAGCTTTTAGCATCCTAGCTAAGTGTGTATCCATAGGGATGTAATGGTATTCCATGATAAGTAAATCTAGATTAGTTGTATAGTTAACTGTATATTTCTAAATAAAGGGCCTGTTTGCTATAGAAAGAAATTGGAAAAAAATAGGAAAACCTTCTACAGGTGTTAAATTGGTCAAGTAGTAAAAGTTGCATTGTAGTACATTGCATAACTAAAGAGATCATGTGAGCTAATGTTATTAATAATTTATTTTGGGGGGGAAAATACATAGATCTTTGAAAAGTCTGCAGAAAAACGTTCTCCAAGATGCGTGGAACATCTAACTAACCAAATTACTTCTAAAACCACATGACAGTGGTCATGGCAAAATGTTTTTGAAAAAAAAAAATCAATTTCATTGTATGATGTGCCTTCGTGATACAGACTTTCTTTACATCTACAGCTGCCCTGAATTTCTTATTTGGCAAATATTATGACCACTGCATGACATGGTTCTGAAGGTACTCGTTGAGTGAGCAAGCTAGTTTTGTTGCTTGTGATGGACAAGATATACTCTATGGCCAAAAGTATGTGGACATGTGACTGTCACACTAATAGGAATATCCCATTCCTAATCCATGGGCCTTAATATGGAGTTGGTCTCCCTTTTTGCTCTTATAATAACCTCCAGTCTTCTGGGAAGACTTTCCACAACATGTTGTGGAATGGCTGCAGGGATTTGCCCATTCAGCCACAAAAGCATTAGAGGCACAGAGTCGGAATTCCAGTTCATCCCAAAGGTGACATGGTGGAACAGGTTTGGACCTCTTAGTTCCAGTGAAGAGGAAGGAAATCATAATGCTACAGCACACAAAGACATCCTTTGCTACAGCACACAAAGACACAAAGACTAACTGTGTGCTTCCAGCTTTCTGGCAACAGTTTTGGAAAGGCTGAGATATGGGTGTGATAATCAGGTGTCCACAAACCTTTGGTCATATAGTGTATGTTATGTTGACTAAACTTTGCAGAAGTGCCGTGAGCTTATGAACTTGTGAAATGGAATATTATTAGCAGGTTCCCTTAGCTAGTTTGTTACAGTCTGTTAATTTGTGCTAACCAGTTGCTAAAAGATATATGTATGCACCTACGGGCCTTGTGTAAAACAGAGTGTCATGAAACTGCATTATATGTACAGTAGTTTCTCAGGAAAGATGTGACCCCAGATCCACACTCCAGTGTAAGCAAATCTCTTATTTGCCCACCGCATCATTTTCCATTCAAATAAAAAATGTTTTCCACCAGGCAGACCTAATTTCCATCCAATATTACCACTCCTTAAGACTTTTGGACTATACTGCATACGTACATACTGTATAGGTAAAGTAGTATATGTATACTGTATATAGTACTTTTATGTAGCTAGATGGTCATCTAAGTATTTCTGAATGGCTGAATTTGTGATCAACACACCTGCAGTCTAAAGTGGTACCACTGGCTTTTGGCCATAATGAGAATTAGACACTTCATTCACACCGTGTAACATCATCTTCAAAGGCATTTGAGACAAGAATCTTTCACATGAACAATTTATGTTTTACCAGATCATGTAAATCCAGGTGTGTGTGGTCTGTAACGTATTTAAATGCTGTAGAAGGACAGGTAGAGTTTACAAGCAAGGTGTAAGATGTTTCTGCTCCAGTACTGACATCCAATATCTATCTAGTACTGTGCGGTTTCCTAAACCTGTGACACTGGCTATTGGAGCCATGATGTCCCATGTGTTTATGAAACAGCTTTGGAAGCGAAGCGTGTCCAAGGTACTAAAGGTAAGACAGATATGCTGTGCGTACACCCTTTTCATTGCAACACTCCAGTCTTACAGTTATCTTGGATGTGTAGTGTAGGTTGAGATTTGAGTCACTGGTTTTCTCAATCAGAACACTTGCATGATGAAAGGGTTTGCCTTTCCTGTTGTGTCCAGATATGGCTGACTTTTTCTACTTTATTGGCTTTGATGAATATTGGTTTGTAGTAGATCTCAAGAGATCTTGATGTTGTAGTGAGTTTCTGCTTTTCTTTGCTCTCTGTCACCTGGGCAAATGCTGTGAATCTGGCAAAAATGTATGCAATATTGGTTTAAACTAATCTAAACCTCAACCTCCTTTTTAAAATCCCATTTTGTGAGTATTTGATGTGTTTGTTTCCACTTTCAACCATTACACCAGTCTTTATAGCAATGCCATATCCTGTGTTGGCATGGACCAATGTGTTTGTTTTTTGGTCATTAAGTTTCAGGGTGTTGTTTTCTCTGTTTGAAAAAGCCACCTTGACATGTTTGTGGGCAGGTTTACTAGGCAACAGTTGCTGTTGTGCGATGTTGCTTTCTAACCGAGGAAGAGTTCCATAGGTCAGTAATTGAGCTTGCTTCCCCTTGGCCAGGCTTGTCTTGCTGTTCCCTTGGAGCACGACCTCAAGTTGGACCATAAATCTTCATCCCGCTGTCGTGCTGTTTGTCTAGGTGTTTCTCAGCTCGTCAGCCAGCCATGTTTTGATCAACTATGGGAATACTAGAAATTAAGGTAAATTTTGAGGATATTGTTTGCACGTAATCAATTTAGTCAACTGTGAAGCTCTAGAAAGCCAAAAACTCTGAGAACATGGGCTAGAGTTTATGCTGATGTATGCAGGAAGTTGATACCAATGTGAAGACCAACCAGGAGTGAACTAAAGGAACAGTAGAGAAATGAGGAAGGAGATATCCTAGGCAGAATCACAACAGCAGAAGTCCACCAGTGGCTCACAGCCTTTTGGGAGTTTTGTTTTGGGAGTTGCAGGAATGTGTCGATGTTACAATATAATATTGGTGGCAACAGACAATATTTAAGGATATTTGGGGGCATGTTCTTATAGGAAAATAGTTTACAGGGTGCTGTAATGCAGTCTGACAGCAAAACACAACCAAAGTTGATAATGTTCCAATAAACATAATAAATATAAGCAATTTAACATATATTCCATACATAAAGGTACAGTAATCCATTCAAGTTGTATATGAATGTTTTTATATTTTGTTTAATAATTTTCAAAAATCTGTGCTTATATGATGAGCACTTTTGAGTAACATAAAACATCTAAAGAATCTATATTGTTTTATTATTTATTTATTTATTTTACAATAGTTTATGCAGGAAAGTTTTACAATTGCAGTCTTTACAAAGCAACACCTTCTGACCAATCGGAATTGAACACTCAACAGTGTTGCGGAATAAGGCCAACATGTCATAGTGTGATACTTAAAAATTCTTCCTCTGTACATTATTTACGTCAATATATTTGGTTTTATCAAGACGTCACCGACAAGCAAATGTGTTATGTGAAATAACCTCCAAAGCAAAACAAGTTCATGATTTGATTGGTACAATAAATATTGATCTTAAAATCCGGTCAAGTTGCTCAGCAATCAGCTTAGAGTAGCCATTCCTTACTCACATTTTTAAAATGCAGATCCACATCTAGCGGACAATATACGGTTAGATTTATTGGCTACCTTCTTTTCCTTTTTTTTTTTTAAACAGTGTTTCCTAGCAGCCCAGACAAGCAACTTTTACAGTCTCGGTCTTTTAACGAGAGGCCCCAATGAGTCTGGTCGGCCAGTTTTTTGGTCTTTGTCCTATTGTGTCTGCCTGTCTGTCTGTCTTTACGACGTCCTAAAATCCACAAGCAGAAGAATCCAAAGCAACTGGTCAATGAGTTGAGCAGATTCCCATTGGGGGCTCGTTGAATTTGGAGCAGAAAATATGAGCTAGAAGCTAAAGCGCTGGTGGTTGAGTTTCAGAGCTTGTCCGCAGCGGGACCCTGTTGGACAAGACACCTGTACTGGATGAAAGGAAGTGGATGTCTAAAAATTTGACTTTTTTCCCTGGAGTTTTTTTTTCCCAACCCAGTGTACGATGAGTGACTTGAAAACATTCCAGCCTAAAGTTCTGCTTCAGTCGTCTCTGATTTCGAACAGTCAGATTACAGCGATTAAAGTATGTAGTCTGTCTTTGCTGTGCTCTTACTTAAAGCGTTGCTGAACTGAACAATTCTGACGATAAACTTTGCCGTTTGTTTGTATTTGTGATTATTATCCATCAGTATTTTTAGCCAGCCTGTTGCTTTATATTTTTTATTTACTTGCTCTAATTTTTGCTGTTGACTCTATGGTGGTTGCACTTAGGATTTTTACGCTTAGTCTCACAAACTAGACTTTAAAGTTTCATCAGTGAAAGTGGTCAAGAGCAACCTGCTTTTACAGAAAGATGCCTTTTGAATGACAACAAACACATACGTGCTTTACTCGTCTCTGTTTGGTGTCATACGTGGTTGTTTGTCCCGTCACTTCATCCTGATCCGGAAAGCTGGAAACTGACCCACACAAGTTGCTAAATGAGACACTTTGTGGACGTGAACGATTTGCCTGAGTGTTAGAATAATTACAAATCGCTGACCTTGTTAGAAGTTACTATTTTCACTATCTTCACCCACAATTACACAAGGCACTGCATGCTACTTGAAGTAATGTTCTTAAAAAATATCCCACTGAGATTAACTTCTGATTTTATTGTGACCTTTCATGTTTCCTTCAAAATTAGATGCTAGAACATTGCCCCATTTTCCTTAACATCCATTTTGCTAAAAAATTTAAAACTAGCATAACTTTTGTAAAAAATTATTGTATTAACGTTTTCTTAAAAAAAAAAGACGGTAAGTCCAAATATCATTCACATAATTCCAGATGTGTCCATGGCAACCGCTTTCAGATCAACCGAAATTAGACAAGTCAAGCCATCTAAATTTCATATTCTTATTTCTTTTTTCAATGCTGTCTCTCAGCAAAAGCTGAAGGAAGAGCGTGAGGCGAAACGAGCCAGACTGGATGGCAGACACGACTACGTGCTGAGTATCGTGGCTTCCTGCACGGACCTGGAGAAGGCGGAGGTGGAGGATGCCATTTTGGAAGGCGCTCAGGTGTGATAATAATGACACACTACATGTCACTGAATTGGTTTTGGCGCTTTACAGTCCACGATGTCTATAACGACTGACACTCTAAACCTGTTCTGATTCTGTTTCAGATTGACCGGATGGAGCGGTTCTTTGCTGTTGATGGTCTTCCACACCTCATGTTTTATTATCAAGACATTGAGGCCATAGAATCAGGTTAGTGCATAATGTAACATTAAGTAAATTTAGTAAATATGATATTGACATGCCCCAAGTTATTTATTTCATTAAGTGTGTAACAACTTGAAACAGTCAAGACATTTTACTTTGTTAAGTTGTATTTAAGGCACGAACAGAAGAGCTTGGCTAAATAATGAGTTTGTGTTTAAGTTAAGAGTCACATGACCTAAAACAAAGAAGATATGATAGTCTGTATGTGTTTAGTGATGTTATCATGAGACCCACAAAGAAAGGGTATAAGAAAAAATAATTATGATAGAGATTTGCAGTAGTCTAAAACACACAGCACATTTATATCACATTCAGCACTATGAGCTACTATTGATTAATTCATTGTTCATTTTTGTGTCATTAATTCCCACCAAATCGGTTGCTGGTTTGAGCATTTTAATATCAGGATGTGCAAACTCAACCATGTGTTGTATTTTATTGTCAGGTTTAAAATAAATGGTCTTAGAAATGAACTAGCTTACATATAAAGTTGGAGTAACACTTAATAAGCGTTATCTGTCTTTTTGGGTCCGGTAGCTGTTGGTTCCTCTGCGATCCACATCAAGAAAGCGAAAGTGTTTGTGACAGAGGGCAAGGATGTCGCTCTGACCGGCGTGTGTGTTTTCTTCACCCGGGAAAGCACCTCCAAGGCCATCACTGCCGAGAACATCCACAGGGTATGTCCGATTCACCTTTCAGAAGCCTAAATTTAGTTTGTACTTCTTACTTACCTTAGCTTCCCTGAAACAGCTAAGCATTTGCTTGTTCTTAAATATTCTGAATTTAATTTGATACTAAATTTGATACGTTTTCACTGATTGACATAATCCTGCAAGAAATCAGTGCGACTCAAATCAGACATGGCAACTCAAACGGCAATTCAGTATTTCATACACACTTTGAGTTAACGCTATTTGAGCAAACTGTCTTTAGGAAAAAATTTGAGACTCTATGCTAGTGTTCTAGCATGCTAGCAACAAAACTGCTCAATTTTCAATTTGAATAAACTAACCGAATTACTCAATTTAATTCAATTAAATTTTTATTTGTATAGTGCTTTTAACAACAGACATTGTCTCAAAGCAGCTTCACAAAATATATAAACAGTATATAAAAGTATATATTTACAATTTCCTTATATATGTGCCTGTTAACAAATGGAGGCAACTCAAATTGGAAATGGACATTATTTACCATTTTCTTATTTGAGCAAACTTAACAATTATCATTTTAGACTATATTTTTAGAGCCATATGTGAAAGTGTATTTATAAGTAAACTCTTAACTCACTTTGCTTAATGCTCTTGGTTAGGATGTGAACTTCAACATGTTGGACACAACTAGAGTGGGTTTACTGAAGAGTGTGGAACAGCTGTTCTCCGAGATCTTCATCCCGACACTTAAGAAGAGTAACCATGGCTGGGGCGAGCTGTCCAGCCGTCAGGCTCATGTGGTTAAACAGGATTTTATCAGCTCTCTAGAGAGCTTTGTCTCTGTGCTCGCCGGGGCACAAGAGAGCCTGGAGGAGAAGGTGACGCACACACACACACATGCCCATTATTCTGATATTGATATGCTGATATCTGTGGAAAGAATTTGAAATGTGAAAGACTGGACTTATAAGGTTTTCAGTGCCATATATTTCTGTACTGTAAAATATTGATGCAGCTGGTAGCCCAGGGAACACACACACACACACACACACACACACACACACACACACACACATCCATGTGCACATACAGATTAAATCTGTCATGCAGGAGAGCCATATAGACAACTTCAGAAGAAAATTGCACATGGAACTGAATCTATAACTCTAATTCAATAATTTACTGTGGACATGAACAGTGGGAATGTTAAAAAAGACCTTCGGTTAAAAGTCACATTTGCAGTAAAATGTCTCTTTTTCTGATCTCCCAGGTGGACCTCAAAGAGTGCGACACCTTTGATCTGAAAACCCTTAAAGGCCCCTCAGACTACACAGCAGTGGCCAACAGCACTGAAGCTATGGAGAAGATTGAAGCCTGTATGAAGATCTGGATCAAGCAGATCGAGCAGGTAAAAGAAATGAGTAAATTAATGTGAACGGTGCATTGACTGACCAGAGATACTCAAATTCATCTCAACGTTCTTGTTCTTGTTCTTAAGGTTCTAGCAGAAAGTGACCAGCTGAGGAAGGAAGCTGATGATCTGGGTCCTCGCACCGAGCTGAACCACTGGAAGAAGCGCATGTTTCGCTTTAACTACCTCCTTGACCAGCTTAAGAGCCCCAATTTCAAAGCTGTGCTGGGTGTCCTCATGATAGCCAAGTCCAAACTCATCAAGGTGGTAAATCTCCAAAGCTCAGCTGTAAAAGCTGGTGAATAATTAAGGAGCGAACTCACTGGCTGCCTTTATTGGTTTGTTTTCCCAGGCTTGGAGGGAACTGGATATCAGGATCACAGATTCAGCAAACGAGGCCAAGGATAATGTGAAGTATCTCTACGCACTCGAGAGGTTCTGTGACCCCTTGTACAAACGCGACCCTGTAAGGCAAACAATAATTTTACACAACCAACAGACTTTCTTGATCACACTGGCACTTTCTTATTCATACTGTAATCTATTAGACTGATAATAATTAGATTTGCAGTTAACCCTGATACTTCATACATATTTGTTTCTTAACACAGGTGTCAATGGTGGAGGCCATTCCCGGGCTCATAAATGCCATCCAGATGATTCACAGCATCTCCCGTTATTACAACACTTCAGAGAAAATCACATCCCTTTTGGTTAAAGTAAGAGATGGAGATGGACAGTTCTTTTTATTACATTTTGTATTACTGTTTAAATCCATCTGGCGGTCAAAATATAAACCATCTCTGAAACTGTACAAAATGATTGATTTCAGAATTAGATTACAAAGAATAGCGATGTCACTTGAGGCAAATATATGACGATTTGGCAGTGAAAAAGAATTTTGATGAAATACACCTCCTATTCTGATTAATCAGTTCCCAGTGCACCTTGATTTTCTTTTTCTTCTCCATTTGCTTTTGTTTATGGTTAAGGCCATATGCCATATTTTCTTTTTCTTCTCCATTTGCTTTTGTTTATGGTTAAGGCCATATGCCATATTTACCAAGCCCCTGTCCTGTCGGTGGTTCCTTTTCCTAATGCGTGCACCTGTTCTGTGTTCAGTCCTTAATTAATGATTTAACACTGTTGTTTTCCATTTCCATGTCTTGTCAATTGGATTGTGCATTTCTGAGTGTTGTTTCTGGTTTATTGTTTTCTGACGAGTGCCTATGTTACTGTGTTTTGAGTATGGATTATCCATTTTTAATGTTGCCTGTCTTTTAATTTAATCTGTGTTTTAACCACACTGTGAAGTGATTATCCATAGATTAACCATGAGTATACGCATTTGAATTTTGTCTCTAAGCATGTTACATAAAATCTGTCTCACCCAATAAATGTAATTGGAATTTTAAAGTTGTACCGATGTTAGCCTTGATGTCGATCAACTACGTTTGGGGTAGTTCAAAAGCATTGTGTAAAATATATTTTTCCCAGATCATTCTAATTTAGCAGATTAAGTTTTTAATATTTGAACCAAAAGCACTCTGGTCTAGCCAAGTGATCTGGATAAACTGGTTTTTGTAATTGATTCTGATACTCAGGTGAAACCATACCTTGTTATACACAGGTCACAAATCAGATGATAACAGCCTGCATGGCCTATATCACTAACAATGGTTCAGCCACAATATGGGACCAGCCTCAGGATGTGGTAGCAGAGAAGCTCCATGCCGCCATTCGTCTAAACCAGGTAATGGAATTTTACATGGCAGATTTACTTATGATGATGAATGTCATTTACTTCTT
>JAQQZR010000033.1:3150174-3173134 GCA_030068235.1 Notoglanidium macrostoma
CCCCTAATGAACAGACTGCAGAAATGCAAGGAAAATGGGAGGTAACCAGAGGAAAAAGAAAAGTCTTTTCTGTTGGTTATTAGAGCTAGTGCATGTCTCTTGTGGTTTCTAATGCATGTCCCTGCATGGTGTAACCAACATCAATTCAATGTGACCTTTTTACCTCAGGCTGAGCTCACTACTGCTCTCTCTATGAAATACAGATTTATTATTATTTTTTTTTTTGCATAATTCACTTCCAAGATCCACATAAAATAGTGGATCTTGGTCTCCATTAGTCTCCATGGAGAGCTAGTTATACCATTATATCACCTTCAGCCCATTAACATTCATCTCATCTTCCCATCACAATCCAGAGTTTATTCACCTCCATTTTAAATTTTTAGAAAGATGTTGTTCAGGTGTCTTAAAAGACAGTGGCCAGCGTGCTTGGTGAATAGTTGAACAAACGCTGATAAAGACCTAATGCTGTCTTCTGTCCTTTGTAAAAGCTGACAAACTATGAATATTTTATAGTGAGCAGTTATATAGGGCTAGACAAGCTTGTATACAGTTTAACGTTGCTAGAATCCATACTCCAATTTACCCAGACAGTGAGCCAATGCTAGACTACATGCACTAACATGCTAATGAATAATGAAACGTAGAAGACATTTTTTCATCAAATGTCGTACATTTGTTAAGATGTGTTTGGTGTTTACATTTTGATTCTTTCCTCTTTGCACTAGAACGAAAAGGTTCATTTTAAGGTTAAGAAAAACTTGTGACTGGATTTAGCATTTTGCAAACTATTCTGTGGGAAATAAATCTTTTATTTCTTCTCCAAAGGCATAGACCAGAGCTTCCAAAACGTTTTGGGCAAATGACCCAAATGGACATTATGAATTTTCAGTTTATTTTAAAAACCAAAGTATGTATGATGTTGCATGCGTGATGTTGCGTAAGTGTTTTGTGTGCTACTGCGTATCTTAAGTACATCCAGAAAATTTTAAAAGCGACATGCACTGAACAGCACGTCAGACCCCAAAACAACTTTGATCTGTGAAATGTTTAGCGATTTTAAGCATAACGATGTTAAACACGCTAGCTAGCTTGGTCTCTCTTACAACTTTCTGCTGTCATCTTGATTGTTGTCATGGGCTGCGTATAAATCGAAAACTCAAATTAAAATTAACTTTGTGTAGACGTGTCCAAGGTGAGGATTTTTCAACAATGTCTATACCACTGCCTTTAAATACAAGCCATGGACTTTAAGCCAAAGACGGTTGGGTTCAAATTAAATTCTCATAAGAGTCTAAATTGCACTATACTAAAGGTAATTATCATGTCAATGACTGCAAAAATAATTTATTATAGACTCCACCTTCATTATTTAAAAGCTTATAAAATAGCACTTGATCCAACACATGCTATTATGATAGGATATAGGATATAACAGTTAACTATGTGCACAACTTGTAGCCACGAGATACTAAATAGAGGACATGAAATTGCAATGTGTGTGCGATGTAGGATTTTTTTTATTGTGCATTTAACTTGCTTTTTTGTTGTTGAATTAATTCAAAATTAAGTGTTTCAGCATGTAGTTGATTTGTGTTCATACATTTATGTTACTTGGTAGCTATATATTAGTCTTCTAGGTCTAGTTCTGAACTATGAAAGCAAAATGTTGACCCCAAACATGCCTTAGCTGTATGGAAAATTTGTGTATGTATAATTTTCTTCCAATCATTCCTTTAAAATGTTGCTATTTATGCCAGTGGCTTAAGTCAAAGATCTGTGGTCTTTATCCAGAATACTGTGCTTGCAATGAAGAATAAGCAGTACAATTTCCTGGACCAGAGGAGAACTGATTTTGATCAGGACTATGAGGAGTTTTGTAGGCAGACCACGGAGCTGCATGTAAGTAGATCATTTAGGAATACTTACGGGGAACCTTTTACCACAGCAGTTTGTGAAGGACATATAAATCGAAGCCGTTTGGTTTCAGAATCAACTCAAGACATTCATGGACAACACATTTGACAAACTTCAGAGTACTGGGAGAGCCTTGAATGTTCTGAAGAAATTTGAAAGGTGAGATATTGTGCACCATGTAAAAATATTCACTATTATCAGCTCAACCAACATCCAACTTTGTTAACTTTCTGATTTTGTTGCCCAGACTTGGCATCCCAGACCTGGGAATCAGTGACAAGTACCAGAGAGTCCTGCAAAAGTATGGCCGTGATATTGAGATGGTGTCACGCATTTTCAATGAGCAGATGAAGGACCCACCTATCGCTCGATGTGCACCTCCCATCGCAGGGAAGATCCTCTGGACTCGGCACCTGTACCGGAAAATCCAGGAACCCATGGAGCTCTTCCAGAAGCATGCAGGCGTCCTTGATACCCCTGAAGCCAAATGCATCATACGCAATTACAACCGCTTAGCTATAGCGCTGCTGAAGTTTGAGATGCATTACCACCGAGGCTGGATGGCACAGGTTAGATTTTCTGTTATAACAGCAGTCCAGATAGTGTATGAAAAGTTGTAGCATTGATTTTTTTGCTTCACTACTCTTACATGAAGTCAAAGTATGTGACTGTTGTTTTCTAGATTGAGGTTGCTAAAGTGGGCCTGCAGGCTTCTTTGCTGGTGAAGTCTGCAGAAAGCCAGGAGTTGTACGTGAACTTTGACCCCCAGATCTCGACCCAGATCCGCGAGACAGAGTGCATGAGCCGGATGGGCCTGGAGATCCCCCCATTCGCCACAATCTTACAGCAGCGAAAGCATGCTCTGAAACAGAACTACACAAGGCTACAGGTGGGGGCAGGTTTATAGTTTGTGCTATACTGAGAGGGGTAAGTGTGTTTGGATGGTGTCTCAAAAATACACAAAAGAGCAGTCTTCTTTTCCCCTCCAATAAAAAAAAAAAAAAAACAGCCAATTGACACACTGTAAAAAGAAATTTTTTTTTTTTACCAAATGCAGTCATATTTCCCAAAGTGAATTATACACATACCAGATGGTGAAATTTGTTTCGAAACAAACTTCTGTGTTTCACAACAATTCTATGATAATAGAAATATGAATACATTGCTGTGGGATTTAGAACAAAGATCCACTATCAGTATTATATGTATAAACAGCGACAACAGTACCCAAGCAAACCGTATTATCTGTGCTACAGAGAACAATGCCCAAACTGAAACAACATTGCCAATCCAAACAGAAATGGTGAAAAATCCACAAACCTAAAAAAAAGTCTCAATAACGTATCTGGCTCCTATTTAGTCTTTCCATTCATGATCAGCAAGGTCTGAAATGAGCATGCAGACTCTCGGGTTGACTGCGAATTGCTTCTTGTCCTCCTTGTATTCCACCTTCTCAGGATTTATGGTGAAGAATCACCTTTTGACACACACACTGCAAAAGTAGATATATTTAAAAATATTTTTTTAGAAAATTACAAACTGTAATTCCTATGCAATGCATTCATACCGCTGAAGGAACTCCAGTGTTGAGCAGAGCTCCACCAGATAATGAATGTTAACAGGTAATAGTAACTGCCAAACATCATGCAGAGGGCACTGATGAAATTGGTGATGTGATCATTGACAATTCGTTGGTCAATGCTTAGCATGTTTATACGTGCAGCAAAACAAGAGGATCCTGAACTAAAGTACATAACCAAAATGATGTCTAATTATGGTCTTTGGTTCAACTGTAGTAGAATCAAAATGAAATACATCAGTTGGTTATTTCTTGGTTTAAAAATGATCAGTAATGTGCAAAGTCTCTGATGTATAAATTTCATCAATACAATTCTACTTACCAGAAACAATTATGCATGAAGTCAGTGGTAAGGCCTCCAACTGCACCTCAATGGCCAAACCTGTCTCCTCAATGTTGTGCAGGACATTGTCTTCCTTGTGTGTGTGTGGCCTTCAATAGGGTTACAATTACTTTGGGATTCCACTCCCACTTTTCAAACATCTTCATTTGGCTCTTCTTTTCCTCTTGACTTACTGTATTCTTGGTGAGTGGCAGAAATTTTAAATCCCATTCTATTCATCCAAATGTGTCTTGAACTGCAGCTTTTTTAGAACTTCATCAATATCGTCTTCATGAGAACCATGCTTACATTTGCCAGCCTTTGGTGTAGTGCTTTGTCTTACATTTTCGATTCTGGTTTCATTTGTATAACTAAAGAACAATAACACCCAGAACCTATGATATCGCCTTCAATGACATCTTGAAGAGATTCTGGATACTTGGCTACCGTCTTCTTGGCAACTTCTCTGGTGTGGCGTTTTCCAGGTGAATCGCACATCTTCATCATGTTGGACACAATTATTCTCACTATTTCTCTCTGTAGATGTGGCCTTGGTCTTTTCTTCCTCTCCAAACACTGCATCAAGGCTTCTGGTCACTTTTGCCCTGGAATCTGGAAACCACCTGGTTTGCCACAATATCGGAGCAGGTGCTAGGGATGAACACGAAGAAAAGGATGAGTGTGGAGAGGAATGGGCATTGGGCTGTTCTGTTATCTCTGTGGAAAACATTTTCTGTCAATCAATTTTTATATCTAAAAATAGGGAAAATGTCATTCTGATGAGTATATACATATACTGATCAGCCATAACATTAAAACCACTGACAGATGAAGTGAATAAAATTATTTGGGAACTATGGGAAGACGACAAGGAGGCAGTGTGATGTTCCGGACAATGTTCTGCTGGGAAAACTTGGGTCCTGGCATTTATTTGGATCTTACTTTGATACTGATTTTAGAAGTGGGATTGGAAGATCTGGCAACACTGCTGTAATGGCACTGCTTAAACTGTTCTGCGTGGGTTTATGCATGACTAATAAAAACAACATCATCATAGTAAATTACATATAAATATTTCATGCAATATTCGTCTGTCATTATTCTGACCAAACACTGTGCTTCAGCAGGACTACTTATATGCTGCACATGACTGACATGTTCGGTTATGAGGTGGCATATTAAGAAGTGAAAAGTAGACAGCCAGTATTTTATGAAGATCCTAAAGGGTTCTCCACCTAAATGCATCCTGGTAAAGCACTACTTTAAGAGAACTGGGGTTTTCTTCAAAAAGGGGCATAATTTAAATGCTTGACCATCACTGCAATCACACAGAACATTGGGAACTGTCTGAGTAGTATCATTTACTGATACATTATCCAGCCCTGCTTTTGAATCTAACGGACATCTCAAAGTGTCCTTCACTGGTATGTGGTATGAAAAATGTTCAGTCCCGTTTTCATCCTTATTTAAAAAGATATTAGGATCCTTAAAATTCATCAGCTTTTTCAAAGACTATGGCCTTGAGCGTGTAGTTCTCATGGGTCCTGAATGATAGGATGAAAACAAGCATTCTCTTTCACTGCGCCACAGATTTGTTTAATATGTTCATCTGGTAAAGACAGATCATTTTTCAGAAGCAAAGAACAGCCGAGTCAGAGTATACATCTGTCCCAGGTCATGCATATTCTGCACTTTTTCCACTGTATTCTGTATAGTGGATGCTGGGATAAGAAACTGACCTTGCAATTTTAAATAAAAAAGACAAATGTTTTTTTTTTTTTTAATATTTATCACTAAGTTCTCTGGCATGTCTTCAACAATGTCCTCTGTCACTGGACTGCCTTGTTGAGAGATTTTGACTATTTTGTGATTTTATTGTTGGCGTCCATAAAAAAAGGTTTTGTTAACTATATACTGTACTTGTCTAATATAAAAACAGCACAGTCAAGCATATTCAGGTAGGTGTATGTCCAGCATTTTACAATGACCACCAGGTAAACACCAGCTCACCAAAACTGACTTTTTCTTCCATGTTTATGTAGTAACAGGCCAGGATGGCTTTCATCTAGCTAACTGATATGTCTATTTGCACCTTTAGATGGTACTGTCTGAGAATTCCAGAGTGAGAGCGAAGATCCAGCCTGCTTTCAAGCAACTGCTCATACCGCACCTGGCCAAAGTGGATAAGGCTTTCCAGCCAGGCCTGATATCACTCAACTGGGTCTCGCTGAACATCGACCAATACCTTGACCGCATCACCGTTGTGCTTGGTACAAAGAACAACAATAATCATTAATAAATGTTGGCTGAGTGCTGTCAGACATGTCTTACTGCTAATTCTCAGTGATTCATACTGATGTGGTATAGTAGACGTATACAGTATCTTCTATATTTTCATCTACATATTTCCTATGGGATCGATATATGTCTGCTACATACCACATATGTATGTGTCCAATATATGTCTCCTAAAAATTGCCCCTAAACAGACACTTAGGAACACTTAAACATCACCTGTTTGTTTCCAATCAATTTAATTCTAATCAATTTTCCAGTTTTGGTGTGTCGGTTCTCACTGTATCCTCAGATCTCTGTTCTTGGCTAATAGGAATGGAACCTGATGTGGTCTTCTGGTTTTGTAGCCAATCCACCAGCTAACTATGTTTTCTTTTTTTTTTTTGCTTTACAGTCAAGACATTTG
This sequence comes from Notoglanidium macrostoma, assembly GCA_030068235.1. Lineage (NCBI taxonomy): Eukaryota > Metazoa > Chordata > Actinopteri > Siluriformes > Auchenoglanididae > Notoglanidium > Notoglanidium macrostoma. The sequence continues at coordinate 3,156,694 of JAQQZR010000033.1, forward strand.
AGTTTCAGATCAGAAGATGAACATGAGATGATGAATCAGAATTTCAGCTTACATTTACTGCTATTTACATTAAGATATGTTATACAACTTATACAGAACCCAACCACACTTTAAGTGATAAAAAACATTGGAACATTTGACTGAGAGGAGTTTCTTGTTGACCAGCTGTGCCCTGTAATATTGATTGTTTAAACAATTAATACCACTGAATGTCTACTCTTGGTCTGAGCCCTGCATTTTGAATGTGAAGACTGCATTTATTGTTAAAAAGGATAAACCAACATGAAGACCAGAGAGCTGTCTATGGGATGTAAGCCATTTTGAAGCTGAGAAAGGAGGCAAAATTGATCATTTCACAGAAATTGGGCATAGCGCATATGACAAATTGGAATGTCCTGGAAAAAAAGAATCCACTGGTGTACTAACAACCAGACATCGAACAGGTCAATTAAAGAGAACAGCAGCAGCTGATGACAGAAACATTGTGAGAGTTGTGAAGAAAAGCACAAAAACAACACACAGTGATGTCACCAGCAACCTCCAAAGGGTAAGGTTGAACATGTCACAATCCACTGTTTAAAAAAGACCTCCAGGATCAAAAATATAGATGCCTACCAACAGATACAAACCACTCATCTGCTGTACAAACCAAAAGGCAAGACTGGAATTCGCAAAGAAGTACAGAGATGTGCCACAAAAGCTCTGGAACCAAGATTAACCTCTACCAAAGCAATGGAAAGGCCAAAGTGTGGAGAAAGAAAGGATCTGCTCAAGATCCAAAGCATACAAGCTCATCAGTCAAGCACGGTGGAGGTAGTGTATGGCTTGTTCTTGCATGGATGCTTCTGGAACAGCCTCACTAATCTTTACTGGTGATGTAACTCATCATGGTTGCAGCAGAATGAATTCAGAAGTCTACAGAAACATTCTGTCTGCCAATTTACAGAGAAATGAAACCAATCTAATTGGGAGAAATGTCATCATGCAGCAAGACCATGACCCAAAACACAAGAAAAGACTTCATCAGTAAAAAAAGTAGAAGTTTTTATAAAGTCAGTCATTAAGTCAGTTGAGAATGCATTTCACCTCCTGAAAAGGAGACTGAAAGGAGAAACCCCCAAAAACAAACAACTGAAGGAAGCTGTGGTACAAGCCTGGAAGAGCATCACAGAAGAAAGCAACTGTATGATGATGTCAGTGGGTTGCTGACTTGATGCAGTTATTGAAATGCTGAAATTCTGTCCAATCATCTCATGTTCACCTTTTTTTTCCCCTCAAACGCAAGTTTATAGCTAAAACAAAAGTATTGGCCTTGCCGCTCCAATTCTTTCGGAGGGGACTGTATTTACCCTATATCATATGCCTTACATCTCAGACAGAGATATGATATATAACACATGTAATATGTTATACAAATCTCAAAGGTGTCTCTTACATATAGCCCCTAAATGCACTATGGGACATTTCATCGTCTACATGCACCCACTGTTTACAATGCACATCTGCTGTACGTTCCCTATGCATGTTGTTCAGAAATTTGTTCAATACATGCCTCCATATGTGTCTGATACATCTCCTTTTGCTGTATCCAGAGGACTTGGAGCTGCTCCTGGATCGGGTGAATGACCTAGTGCAGTTCAGGATTGATGCTGTGCTGCAGGAGATGAGCGAAGCCACCCTGTGTGCACTGCCTGAGGATGAGCCTGTCACGTGCGAGGAATTTGTACAAACTACCAAGGTGCGTCTGCGACATTCACACACATTTACATGTATTCAAATCAAGAGCGCCCCGCCAAAACATTTCCAAATTCACCCGAAGCTCATTTAGTTCTGTGTACATCATCACAATTTCTTTCACTCATACATTTGAATGTTGCATACTAAATACATGTAAAATAGTTTTAAAAAATCAAATAACACAATATGTATGTAGTAAGTACCATGAGTTTTAACTGATGAGGTGGGTATGTGGTTGTGTTTTTATGTTGGCACAGGAGCTATGTATTAAAGGAGCCCAGCTGCTGCACATAAAGAGTTCTCTGGTAGAGGAGGCAGCCAATGAGTTGATAAACATGCTGCTGGAAATCGAGCAGAAAGACAACGAGGATGAAAAGAAAGGTGCGGACGAGAACAGAGCCGAGAGCAAAGAGGGACCCGCAGACATCGACGGTGAGCAAGTGGATCATTGAGTTTCACGGAAGTGAACATTAAACTTTTGTATGATGGAAAAACAGGAGGAAATGAATGTGGGAAATGTTCCTTCCGCATTCAGACCAAAAGTCAAAATGCAGTGACAGAAGTTTTAAATCCAAATTTTACATCGGTGTTACAAAGGAAGTTCCTTGAATTCAGAGTTATGTGGCAAATGGTGTACAGAGTGTGGTGGACAAACTGGCACAGGTGGTGTACAGTACATAGAAGATTGCACCAAGCATCAAATTGCATACACATTATGATGAACAAAATTGGACAGACACCTCACAGAATATAATGGACAATAAAGAAAAATCCAGACTGAGCATGGAAGACAAGACAGGAGGCATTCAGGGTGCATTCTTTTGATTTTTATTAGTGCATGGTACCCAGCACTTGATGGACAAAATGGGATAGTCAGTGTAGGATGGACCAAATGGAAGAGTAATAATGGGTGTTTAGTGTAGACAAAATGGAAAAGATGGTGTTCAGCATATGTTGTGACAAAATGGGATAGACAGTGTACAGAGTATGCTGGACAAAGCGGAACAAATAGTATACAGTGTAAGTGGGCAAAATGGAACAGACAGTGTACAAAATATGGTAGACAAAATGGGATATTCAGTGCACAGAGTAAGGAAGACAAAAAGGATGGTCAGTATGTAGAGTAGCGTGGACAGAGTATGTTACAGAGATGCGGTACCAAGTATGGTGGACAAAATGGGATATACACTGTACAGAGTCTGGTGTGCATAGCGTGATGGACAAAATGGGAAAGGCAGTGCACAGATTATAATGGACAAAAAAAGGACAGATGGAGTAGACCACATGATGGGAAAAAATGGAATAGATATAGACATTGACAAAATGAGATAGATTGTGTACAGAACAGGATTGTGTATATTATAACGACCAAAACAGATGCTTGCATAGTAGGCTGGGAAAAACAACCAATTGAGTATGGGGTATGGTGGACAAAATGGGACAGACATCTTTCAGAATATGATGTGGAATAGGGATGTCCGGCGTAAGTTGACTGCATTAAGCTGACTAAACAGGGAGAATTAAAACAGTTCTCAGGAGCAAACTCTGAGTCTTGAGCCCTTTTTAGGACATTCAGGAAATTGTTTATTTTATTTTAAACCTTTGTATTCACTTTCTCCCCAGCAGAAGAGGAGAGACAATCTGACATGCCAGCGATTTCCGGTAGCACGGCTGCTCTAAGCACAGGACCTTCCTCGCCCCTGATGAGGATGAAGAAGAAGCGGCAGATGATGGACGACTCGGAGAAAGAGGCCCAGGAGCTTCTGTCGTACTTCAGCCACCGCAACTTGGATGTGCTGCTCCGACTGACGCGCAACACACTGGAGGCACTGCGCAAACGCATCCACACTTCCTCGCCATTGCAACTTCGGGGTCAGAAATATCACTTCCTGTCCAAAAAACAATACTTTTAATATTAGTCCAATGGATATTACTGGAATCATGCTTGAGAATTCTAATTTGATAAACTTCTGTTTATCTGTAACTGAGGATGTGTTACTTCTGTAACACTTCTGTTACACCATAACCTGCTGAACAATGCTGACCTCCATTCCTCATTTCTCTTTACAGCAGAGGTTGAATCTACCAAGGGACAGAAGAGCGGCGGGCAGCAGCCCATCTTCCGAGCGAGAGTGTGCCTCTCCATCCCCAACATTGTCATTATGCCAGCTTTGGAAGAGATCCAGCAGGCGTTAAATAAAGCCGTAGATAATGTGGTCAGCGTCAGCAAGAGTGTCGGCCAGTGGAGCAAGGAGAGAATCTCGAAGGTGGAATTGTTTCTTTGACCGATTGAAAAACAAACAAAGCTAAAAGTACTTTTCTAAAAGAACTAAAAGAATGGCCATTACATTTATAAGACTGTGTATTAAGCTGGTCTATAAATGGCAGTTTGCTCAGTTGTACAACATTGGTTATATAAACTGATATGTTTAATATGCATAACATTGTCACTCTGCTCATTAGTGTCATGGCAACACTTTTGTCAATAGCATCACTACCTTCAGTAGCATCACTGCTGTCACAAGGGTCACTTGTGTCACTATCACCACTAGCATCATCTACTGTCACAGCTGCAAATAGTGTCATCGCTACCATCAATAATATCGCTACTGTCAATAGCATCGCTACTGTCACAACTGTAAATAGTGTCACCTTCATCACTACCATCAGTGACATCACTACTGTCAATAGCTTCACTGCGGTTAGTAGTGTCACTACCTTCAGTAGTGCAGTTACTGTCAATGCCATGAACAGTGTGACTGCTGTCACTACTGCCAATAGCATCACTATCATTAACAGTAACCTTACTGTCAGTAGTATTAGTCAATAGCGCTATGACTTCCACTTTTGTCAATAGTGTCACCATCATCAATATTATGGCTTCCATTAATAGTGCTACTACTATCAATGGTGTCATTATTGTCACTTTGTAAATCTCATAACTATAAACAATAGTCAACAGTGTGACCAATGGCATCATGGGTGTGATGCTGCTGCTGAAGGAAATCCTGAAAACAGGATCCAGTGGGTCCTTATAAGTTAATGCAATTTAAAAATACACGTAGAAGCAGATTGTTCTAAGTAAATAAAATTACGAACCCTAATTAAAAGGTTGTAATATGATGTGGCATGCCTACGGTATTCCCATATTTAAATGGGTTGTTTGATTTGTATTAATATTTAAAATGGTTTCGAAAATATTTTTAAAATATCTGCGTTTGGTCTTACAGAAGAAGATAAGCGAAAGGCGCATGGCGGCCCTGGGGCAGGACAGCAGAGAACGTGAGACAATGCACCACAGCCTAGCTGGTTAGCCATCGCTGTAACTGATTACAGAATGTTGGTGATACGGTGATACAATTCTTTAGACCTCGTTTTGTTTCCGTGTTTGTTTTTCAGATGGCTGTGCTTCAGATGTCTCGGCTTGCTGCAGCCAGGCCGTTCCTGTCCAAACGAAAAACTACTACAAGAGTGTCTCTGAAAACAAGGAGATCATCAAGCTGGTGATTATCCTCAGCAAGTCCATCATCTCCAGCAAGAAGGTAGCAATGACATGATTACAGTACTAAAACTGACACCTGTCATCCCGAGCACCTTTACAGCAGTGCTGCTTTTCTCCTGATACAGGAAGTGATGGATGCCTTTGAGAACTTTGGCAAATATCATCACATCTGGAGGAAGGACAGAGAGAGCACCATCCAGATGTTTGTGCAGGGAAACCCTCTGCTGGATGAATTTGAGTCTGAGATCCTCTACTACCGAGACCTGGGACTGGAAATTAACGCTGAGCCCGAGTTTATCACTGTGGGGGCGCTGACTTTATACACAGGTGAGATGATCCTGACCACTTACAGCATAACCATAACAAATACACATGACAAATACTCAAACCCTCCTGTCCTGTTCATTTATTAAAAAAAAAAACCCGAATAGATCTTATCATTGATTTATCTAATAGGACTATAAATATCATTTATTTAACATAAGCTTCACATGCTTCTTATGGCAGGTGAACATCAATGCAAATTAAAGAAACTAAATGGGCACGCGATCAGATGGGTGATCTCAATTATGGGGTATAAAAGTTTATGAATGGTAAAATCTTGAATTGTGAATTCTTATTATCGTAAAGAAACAAGGTTTAAGGCTGAAGCAATGGCTGTGAGTCATGAATTTAAAGCTTTGTTACTTTTTAAAAATTAAATAATTAATATCGAGTCCACAAAAGTGACATGTGCAGACATACTAAAATACAAATTAAATTATGGAGGATCAGATCCAGGCTGAGATGAGATTGACCGGCCACTTGCAAGAGGCCAGGCAAGCCCAGAAAAAAATGAAAAAAACTAAGTTAAAGTAAATTAAAATTACTTAGTAAAAGCTTTATATACGGAATTAAGGAAATAAATCACTCAAAGGTGAGCCTACACATACAGCATTATTGTTAGTATTAGTATTATTAATATTATTATTAGTAGTAGTAGTAGTAATGTTTAGAATTTCTTTTTCCCACTTTTGATTGCTGTATAAGAAATGCAGGCAAAAACCTTAGCAAACGTAAATAGTCTTTTCTGAACCTCGATGCATGTAGACGTTATCCCTTCAGACTGTCATGCCATTCATGTCTGGGTGCACAAACTCACACAAAAAAATCCAAATGCCTTTCATTGAAAACGTAGCTAATCGAAAACAGGAAATAACACTCACTGAGGTTAATGATTCACATTATGCTAATGGTTTCTTTGATTGACAGCCGATCTAAAGCTGGCCCTCACAGCCGAGACCAAGTGCTGGATCGTGGACTTTGGCCGCCACTGCAACAGGAAGCACCGCTCTGAGATGGAGCACATCCTGGCGTTCATGGATGAGGCCAGCAAGAAGCTGCACCGGCCAATCAAAGACCTGGATGACATCCGCATCGCCATGGCAGCGCTCAAGGAGATCAGAGAGAACCAGATCTCCATCGACTTCCAAGTGGGACCCATTGAGGTAAACACCAAAACACGATAAACACATTTCATACTGAAATTTTGTAAAGGCATACTGTGTTTAAGAACATGCTATTATTTTTGTTGTTCTTCTTCTTCTTCTTCTTATTATTATTATTATTATTTACTGGTCCGTTCTTGTCTCCTCAGGAGTCCTACGCCATGCTACACAAGTACAAGCTCTCAGTGGCAAAGGAGGAGACAGAGAAAGTGGACACACTGCGGTACACCTGGGAGAAGCTGCTGACCCGGAGTACTGAAGTACAGAACGAGCTTGTGTCTCTGCAGTCCAAATTCCAAGAAGAGCTAATCAGCAACGTGCAGACGTTTAAAGAAGACTGTGAGCATTTCTATGGTGACTATGAGAAGGTAATTTGAATGAAGTCGATGAAATGATGCATATGTCTACTGTAGTATCAAAACAGGTCAAACATGAAAGTTTTTAAACTCTAAACAACTGTAGTAATTGCAAACCTTTTTTTTTATTGTACTTTAATAGACATTGGTCAATGTGTTATTTCTAGGATGGACCCTTGGTAGTGGGTTTGGCTCCCCAGGACGCCAGTGACAGGCTCATTATATTTCAGGTAAAATCATATGACCATTATCACTTTACCTTTTATGAAAACATTATGTAAACAGAATTTAAATTTGCTGATATAGCCTCTAAGGGGGGATTGCATGCAACTCCAAACATTTTGGAATGGGATGTCCGACAAGCTCATATCCTGTAGGTGTAATGCTCAAGTGTTCACTTACATTTGGCCATACAGTGTATATATGAGCTCAGCAGATCATTAGCAGATCACGTAATAACTGGAACCCTGTGTGCTAAGCTAACTAGCTCTCTAATCTGGCTAATGTTAGTGACAAAATTATGGTTGTATTGGTTGTTATGTATGGACATGATTGGCAAACATAGCTTCAGATGCTGAAATACTTTTATATTTTGTAAGCAATAAACCTTCAGCGCATTTGTAGTTTCTTGTGCCTTAAAAGCAATTTATTACACAACATTATTTTTAATACCTTAAATTACTTGTTTAGGGGGACATTGCTTTAAGTGATTTTAGGTAATGATAAATCATAATGATTTTCGCATCAGAACCACTTTGACAACCTCTACTGCAAATTCATCACTTTCACCGGTGGAGAGGAGCTCTTTGGCCTGCCCGTTACCCAGCATCCTCAGCTACTGGAGATTAAAAAGCAGCTGGCACTGCTGCAGAAGCTCTACGGCCTCTACAACAACGTCAGCGACACCATCAACGGCTATTACGACATCCTCTGGGCCGACGTCAACATCGAAAAGATCAACAATGAGCTCCTGGACTTTCAGGCACAGTAAGTGACCAGAAAGAAGATCATTTTAATATAATATAAGCCAGTACAATATAATATAATACAATGAGCCGCATTCAAATGGATGAATTCAGAAATGGAGTTGATCGAATCATACGCTCCACTTAAGAAAGTCAGATTTGGAGTCAGATTTATCAAAAGGAAATAATTTGTTCTTCACACCAAAAGTATCCTAATGAGTTTTATAATAAAAGAAAAATAAAAGAATCCTCAGAAACTGTAAATCTTTCTGCATATAATAATTGAAGGTGATGTCTATACATGAGGATCATAACATATTTACCTAAACTTTCCAACCATATACAACTTAATATAAACAAATAGGTATATTATATTATACATACGATGAAAGTAAAAAGAAAAAGTTATATTAATGCTTTGACTTATTTAGAATGAAAAATCTATAATAAAAAATTAGAAAGTGTACAGCTATTTACAGTAATTTGTGCATAGATGCCGTAAACTGCCTGGTGCCCTAAAGGAATGGCAGGCCTTTCTGGACCTAAAAAAGAGCATCGATGACTTCAGCGAGAGCTGCCCACTCCTGGAGCTGATGACCGACCGTGCCATGATGGCGCGCCACTGGAAACGGATCACCGAGCTTACGGGCCATACCTTCGAGGTAGAATCTGACACCTTCAAGCTGCGTAACATTATGGAGGCACCTCTGCTCAAGTATAAAGAAGAAATCGAAGTGAGACCCTCAATTTTCCTACCTCATAACATTTACAGTATTTCTAGTACTATGTATAATTTTTGTTTTTTGCACATAAGGATATCTGTGTCGGCGCCGTGAAAGAGCGAGACATCGAGCAGAAACTGAAGCAGGTGATCGCTGAGTGGGACAACAAGACATTCACGTTTGCGCAGTTTAAAAGTCGTGGAGAGCTGCTGCTGCGTGGAGACAGCACGACTGAAATAATTAGTAGCATGGAAGACAGCCTCATGGTCCTGGGCTCACTCATGAGCAACAGGTGAGAGCCAAAAGTCCTAATCGTGACAATATCAGTTAGCTATTGTTTAGAAATGAGACCTGATTAAGAGTCATGTATACCCATGGTTGGCTGGAATAGATTAGCCAGTAGAGCTCAGAACCTTCTTTTATGTAAGGACAAATATATAAAAATTAAGCATAATTTTAGGCTTCTAGATCATCTTTTTATGCTGTTAAAAGTGGACTATTTATTTCTTTTGTTGAACCAAGAACAACAGCACCACCAATAGTCGTAAATAAAAATGCACAGCAGGGTATGAGTTTGTGGCTCAGAGATTGGGGCTGTTTTTTTCTAGCCCAGGCTGTAGATTCATGCCACAAAAGGAGACAGTCCTGCCAAGTGATTACCATACAGTGAAAAGCCTCCTAGATTTGCTGTCTGGATCTCAGTATATCTGGCAGACACCTAATCAAGGATGGCATCTCATGAGCAGAAACCAAATCCCAGCATGACTGAGCTGTTGTAGATCCTTGCACAGGCATCCCTACTTAAACATCTCGTGATATCCCTGGACAATTCTTGGGTCCCATCTACTGGTACTGCACATAACCTTGTGGCATGCATTTTGACAACCAGCTATCATTCTGTCCTCGCATTGCTAACCTGTCTCAGTCAGGCAGGTTTCTCCTTTACAACATCAAGAGGATCTGGCCAGTTCTATTCATGGCTTGTTCAGTCTCACATCTCAAGGTCAACTACTGCAACTTGCTTCTTGAATATCTGCCCCTGCATACCATCCAACCCCTGCAACTGATCCAGAATGCAGCCACATGATTTGTTTTAACCTCCCCAACTATCCCTTGCCTGAAAAGCCAATATGGACATTAACCACAGCTCAACTTGACCCACCATCCCTCAAGTCTTCCCACAAATTCTGAAGGCCCACTGTATAAGGTATTACAGTCCAGTTTTGGTGAACCCATGCCCACTGTATCCTCTGGAGTGGAACCCGGCATGGGCTTCTGTTGTAGCCCATCTTTCCCAAGGTGCAAGGTGTTGTGCATTCAGAAATACTTTTCTGCTTTCCACAGTTGTAAAGGGTGGTTATTTTAGTTACTGTAGCCTTCATGTCAGCTCGTACCAGTTTGACCTTTCTCTTTACTCATCAACAAGTCGCTTCCACCTGAAGAATGGTTGCCCACTGGATGTTATTTTTTGGTTTCCACACCATTCTGTGTAAACTGTAAACCCACAGTAGATCAGCAGTTTCCAAAATATTCCAAGCAGCCTTTTGGAACCAACAGCCAAGCCATAATGAAAGATCACTCAAATCACATTTTGTATACGTGTGATGCCTTCACAAGCAACTTTACACTGAAACTAATTTTCACATTTTCAGGTACAACACTCCATTTAAAGCTCAGATCCAGAAGTGGGTGCAGAACTTGTCCAATACCACTGACATCATTGAGAACTGGATGACGGTGCAGAACCTCTGGATTTACCTGGAGGCTGTGTTTGTGGGTGGAGATATAGCCAAGCAGCTTCCCAAGGTGCTCTGCACTTTTCTTACATATTTGATTGATTGGTGCAAACAACAAGATCTGTTTTTAATATAAATATATTTTAGTGATATTCTGCTTCTGCCAGTAAAGCTTTCTACCACATACCATACACAGGAGGCCAAGCGTTTCTCCAACATTGATAAATCTTGGCTGAAGATCATGACACGAGCGCACGAGATGCCCAATGTTGTGCAGTCATGTGTAGGTGATGAAACAATGGGTCAGCTTCTTCCTCATCTGCTTGAGCAGCTTGAGATGTGCCAGAAATCCCTCACTGGGTATGTATTTTTTTCTTTTTTCCATATTTCTATGATAACAAAATTGTTGATTATTTTCCTATAAAAGCACACTCCCCAAGTGTTTTATACCTTACTTATGAAATAGCAATAGGTTCATGTTCAGTCATCTTGATGTTGCATGAGCAGATATGGTGGTTTGCAGAGTTGCTGCAGGCCATGTGTCAGGCCTAGTGGCAGGTTAAAGGTCAAGTAAAAAAAAAAAAGTAGGCAATCAGAAATAAAACCATGACCACAAATTGTTAAAACCAACAAAAATGTAAAACAATGAAACCTTTTCTTCATTTCCTGTAGTAGGCCACAGATGAACTGAACAACTTTTTCCTGTCAAAGTTCTGCTAAACAGATTGTCATCTTTGGTATCTGTCATCTAAGGTATCTGGAGAAGAAGCGTCTGCTGTTCCCTCGTTTTTTCTTCGTTTCTGATCCAGCTCTTCTGGAGATCCTGGGTCAGGCATCTGACTCTCACACCATCCAGGCTCACCTGCTTAACGTCTTTGACAATATCAAATCCGTCCGCTTTCATGATAAGGTACAGCATTACTGTTTATTAATCTGTTACCTAATGCTATTTCAACGGCTTTACTTTTTACTTTTTTATGAACTACAAGTAGCCAAAAAATTAATTCAGGCATCTTAAGGGAAGTAAAAAACGAAATATATACAAATAAAAAAAATTGTAAGACTCTGTTTGTGCGGTGGTAACTGGTTTGTATCCATGCAGTATTGTACGTGTTCACGCAAGTTCTTCACACTCTGATGACTCTGACTCCAAGCAGCCAAAAATAACTGAAAATGTTACACCTTTGTCTCAGATGTATGATCGTATCATGGCCATCACGTCACGTGAGGGTGAGACGGTGGAGCTGGATCGGCCCATCAACGCTGAGGGCAACGTGGAGGTGTGGCTCGACGCCCTCCTGAAGGAATCCCAGAGGTCTTTGCACCTCATCATCCGCCAAGCTGCCCTGTCAATCCAAGACCCTAACTTTGATCTGATCAACTTCCTTAATTTCTTCCCTGCACAGGTACTCGAGGGTTAAGCCTCTAAAAATGAACAAATAGCAGTTGCAGTAACTGTCACAGGCATTTTTATTTTGCTGCCTTTAAGGTGAAGTTTGTCTAAAAATGATCTTACAATCATTTGTTATAACACTTTAATAAATAAAAGCCATTTAAGTGTTTATCTCATTTTCCTGTAGGTGGGTTTGTTGGGAATCCAGATGATCTGGACGCGAGATTCAGAAAAAGCTTTGACTAATGCCAGTCATGACCGTAAAATTATGACCAAAACCAATCAGTCCTTCCTGGATCTCCTCAATACTCTCATCGACATGACCACCAAGGACCTAACCCCAATCGAACGAATTAAATACGAAACCCTGATCACCATCCACGTACATCAGAGGGACATCTTCAACGACTTGGTGAGTGAAATAGCTTGAGAATCAGAAAAATATTAATACCCCTACACTGTATCTACACACATTAGCCCTTTTATTAGGGAGTTATATCTTGATCGGTATGAATATGAAATTGCTGGGTTAGGGTTAAGGTTAACCCTAACCCTAACCCTTGCTAACCCTAGCTCCCTAAAACTTTGGAACATTCAGCAAATAAACCTGTGTTTGTATAGTTCTGCACAAGCTAGAAGGCAATCTCTTGAACCACTACAAACCAAATTACTCTGCTTGGCTTGTTCCAAATATAACACAACTCTGTTTAGGTGTGCTTTGAATTGAAGCCAGATTTGCAATATTGAGCTATGTAAGTTTTTATTTATATGACTGCTCTGCACCAGCTCCATCTCACACTCTTTTATAACTGAGTTTCGATTTTCACAGAGGAATAATTGTGCCACTGTTGCATTTTACATTGCTGAGGCTCACAGAAGTCTGGCAGTCATGAAATTTAAAAGAAAACTTTGAAAAAAAAATTACAGTATCATTACCTTGGTTATAGATTCAATTAGCGATCATATGTAACCAAAGTTTTAATCAAAGATAACAATAATTAGAATTATTTTGGAATTGTCACATTTTCCCATTCATACATGCAGTTGAACCTAGTCTGCTTCTGCTAGCTTACATTTATTAGCACTATGTCTATATGACTTTGATAATATTTCACTAATATCCCATTACCATTTCTCTGATATTCCTGATGTTAATGTTTTTGCTAATGTTTCTCAAATGTTTACTCTAACATTTCCTCTCAGCTTTCTCTAATGTTGCTTAAAGGTTCCTCTTGTATTTCTCTAACATTCATTTAAGGTTCCTCAATGCAATGCTTTTAAGGTTTTTCTAATGTTCCTCTGATGTTTCTTTAACATTCCTCTAACAGTTCATTTAAGGTTTCTCTAATGATCTTGTAATCACTAATCTTCTGAACTTCCGTCATTGTTCCTTTATGCTTTCTCAAGTGAGCCCTCTAACCTTCCTCAAACTTTTCTCTAAGATTCCTCTTATATTCCTGTAATGTTCTCTAACATTTGCAGCATTTTGCTGTTTTTGTCATTTCATGTTTTCTTTCTTCTTCTAGTGTAATTTGCACATCAAAAGCCCCACAGACTTTGAATGGCTGAAACAGTGTCGCTTCTACTTCAACGACGATTCAGACAAGATGCTGATCAACATCACAGATGTGGGCTTTATTTATCAGAATGAGTTTTTGGGTTGCACGGACAGGCTGGTCATCACTCCACTAACAGACAGGTAATCCTGGAAGCAGTTTTGTCCAATTATGATTTTTGAGCATTTAGCTAAAATGCTAGTCACATAATGAACTGTGGTTCTGTGAACAACAGACAACCTCTAGGTGTGGTGATAATCATCTGGATGCTGAGAAGGTTCCCTGGAACCTTCTCTAATTATGAATGACAAGCACACATTTATCAAGTGTTTATAGAACCATGTTTAGATATGCAATTAGAGTTCTATTTTTGCCTTCTTTACCTGGGTGAGAATCACCTGGATTCTCTTGGATGAGGAACTGTCTCACCACAGGACTGATTGGAAAGGTCTTTGCAAACTACCCCCACACCTATGCCACTATGAGGGCCAATGTTATCCTTGTGGATCCTGAAGATTGAACACGGTGATTCCCAGATTGGAGTATTACAGACTTTCTTGAGCAGCATGCCTCTATGTAAATGTGTACAACGGCTGGTTACATGGTGATTGCATCCACTACCCATTGGCCTAGTCTCACTGTTTAGAAAGGGATGCTCCTTGTGCCTTTTCTCTGTGACAAATGAACAGTTAATCTAATGTTCAAATCACTATTGTCCAGTCAAAATAGTACTGCAGAGTTTGTACTGCAAGGCCAGTCATTTGGTTAACAAAAATAGGTGATGGCTTTGGGTTTAACATGGTCACTGCAGAATCATCTGGCCAGCACCACATGCAAGGGAACATATCGTCAAGCGATGCATTTTTTCGGCTCAAATGATTTTTAGCAGTCTTTAGGAAGACCCATTTCAGTTTGTCATTATTTTCAGTTGGTCTTATGGGACTTCAGTACAAGAATGAGATCCCTCACTGGGCTCTCGGGGGAGTGTGGTGGAAGAAGGTTCCTTGAGTAAGGTTTTGACAAGTTTATGATGTGCCCCAGCCATTCACAGTGCTTCGATAAGAGGTCTCAACCTGTACATCACTATGAAGCCCCAAACCCACAGTTGCACATAAGCTAGCTGAGGGTGCCAAATGTATCTCTCCATTTGCGACAGAAGATCAATTCTGTGGGGTAAGAGCAGCAGTGGAAACCAAGGTGGGTGGTTGCATTTTGTGCAACGTGGGCAGAAATGTGGACAGTGAGACCAGTTGTAGGCCAGTCCATCCTGACCCACAATGTTGATTGGGCATAGACGAAGAGGCCCAACTGTGTCCTGCCAATCTTTTCTCTGATTTGGGATATCTGTCAAACCACCAGCACGTGGTAGTGTCTCAGAACTGGTAGCAAGAATTTGGGAGCTAGATAGTCCGTTCTCTGTTCAGATGGGTTCTCCTTTCACACTGTGGCTCTGCATCTTGGTAATCATCTGGGCATGTTCATGAAGGCAAGATGTTAGTCCTTATTGACTGAAATAGGTAGAGATGATAATGCATAAATTATGAATAAACATTCAGCTTTTGTTTTTTTTTATTCCTGATTCAGGTGCTACATTACGTTATCCCAGGCATTGGGGATGAGTTTGGGTGGAGCACCAGCCGGACCAGCTGGAACTGGGAAGACAGAGACAACCAAAGACATGGGCCGCTGTCTGGGAAAGTACGTGGTGGTCTTCAACTGCTCTGACCAGATGGACTTCCGAGGCCTTGGCAGGATATTTAAAGGCAAGAATAGTTCTTCGCTGTTTTGTTTTTAAAATAGTATGTTTCTTAAATATCTCCATATTTTTTAAATACTTTGTGAGTATGAGAAATTTCAGTAGAAATTCAGAATTTTTGACTTGATTTCAGTACCTCTAGCAGTTACTGAGATAATCTTTCCATTAGCCTAATGCTGTTGCTTACATTCTTAGAAACTTATAGATAGATTAAAATCAAAGTTTGCAGTAAAATAAATTATTAATTGCCATGCTTGAAAATAAAAATACAGTTGTTTTTGTTGCAATCTGTTGCAAAGTTGTAGCCCACTCCATTTGAGATGTCTATATTTTAGCTGTCACTAGGGTATGATGTAGCTACTCTGTAAATAATGCTTAATACAGAAAAGTGCGATTTACGTTGAATTTTGTAGGACTTTACTTTACTACTTTATTTTAGAGTATGTAATTAATAGATAAATAAGTAGCTTGTAATAATAAGTAATTATCTGGTAAGTAGCTACTAAGAATACGTAAGTATGCTGTAAGTAGGAATATTTTTGGTACGTAACTACTATGTAATAGGTAATTTAGTATTTTAGTATTAATTATATAGGTAACAAGTATTTTCCAGTGTATAAACTTATATACTGGAATATATAACAGTATGTAACTTAGGTGAAAACAATTAGGTTTCTGTAGTGGTACTTAATTACAATAATTACCCAGAGAAGACAATTGATGTTTAATTAGTACAAACTTTACAAAGTCAATCGTATGAGAAGTTGCTATTTATCACCATCTATTCATTTTTATATTCTGTATAGATGATTTGGTATGTGATAATGGGCAGCAAGAATATCAGGATGCAGTTCATGAAAGAAAATTTGCTAGCTATGTGATGAATACTAGATATTAAATGAAAATTTTTGAAAGATTCTAGTCACCTTATGTGTAGAATGTAAATGAATGTTTATGTGAATGGGTAAATGAAAATTCATGTTCAAAATGTCTCCTTATGAAAAACTTCACTATAATCAACTATTTATTTTTTCTTGTTAAAAAACACTTTTACATTTGGTTATTAGTTTAAGAATGTGTGGAGTGTCTGAAATAAGTTCCTTCTTTTCCTAACTGAATAGAGACTGAACCCGTTGCTTGTCTGTTTGTTTCTAAAGGTCTCGCTCAGTCGGGTTCCTGGGGCTGCTTTGACGAATTCAACCGCATCGAGCTGCCGGTGTTGTCTGTTGCA
>JAQQZR010000033.1:3174719-3204465 GCA_030068235.1 Notoglanidium macrostoma
CAACCACCTTCTTCAAAACCAGAGATCAGGGATTTGAAGAAGGTAGTTGCAGCATACAAAACCAAGAATATTAGTGACCTGGAGGCTATTGCTAAAAAAATTCTATATAAATGCTATATTGTGAGTGTAGTACTATGCATGCTGTAAAATTCAATAAGAAAATATTACTGTAAATATTATAAAATTCTATTGAAAAATACTATACTATGAATAGAGCACAATAAATACTACAACATTTTATTGGAAAATATTATACGCATAGCACAAGTAACACTATGAAATTCTATTAATAAGTCTATGCTATAAGTTTAGTACTATAATTGCTATACAATTCTATACAAGTGCTATATTGTGAGTGCAGTACTTATAAAAGTCTGTAAGAAAATACTATAAGCATACAATAAGTATATTACTGTAAATATTATACAAATCTATAGGAAAATACTATACAATATTATTGTAGTACAATGTGAAATTATATAGGAAAATGTTATAAATATAATATAATTATAAGAAAATAATGCACTGTAAGAGTAAAATTAAATACTACAGAGTTCTTTACTAAAATACTATGTTGCATTATAGTAGTATAAATAAAGAAATGTTCTGTAAGGAAATACTGTATTGTAAGTAAGGTACAGCAAACACCATAAAACTTAGAAAATACTGTGCTCTTAGTATGAAATTACTATATGTGTACTGCATGTGTAGAACTATAAATACCATCAAAATCTTTAAGAAAATACTATACCATAGTTATAAACCTATATACACAATACAGTTATGTATGAAAACTACAGTATAAGTAGAAATACTCCAAAAGTTACAATTTCTAAAATAACAATTTCCATTGTTCAGTTTGTTTGTTTCTTTGTCAAAAGAAATCCTATAAAGTGAAGATGCTTGACAAAATTAATGAAATAAAAAGCTTTCAAATTAAAGACCAGTGCTTACCTAACTTAAAATCTCACTTTCTTTAATATAAGAACAAATTTCTCTGTTGTTTATCTTTAATTTACATTTGCCAAGTCTTTTTCTTCCGACAGACTAATACAGAAGACAAAATAAACATCTAAGATAAAATGTAAAATATACTCAAAGGTTCTTCACTTCCTAAAGGTCTACTTGAAACCTTCTCCAATAGCGAATGCAACTGTCGAAGGACTCTACTTAGAACCTGGGACTTGTGTTGTGTAAAAAAACTGTAGGCAGCATGTAGTTTATGTATAATTTATATCCACATTGTGTTCATTTAAGCTCAAAATATATAGCATTGCTCATATTGTGTTTAGAACCCTGGGTACGCAGGCCGTCAGGAACTACCAGAGAACCTCAAGATCAACTTCCGCTGTGTAGCCATGATGGTTCCGGATCGGCAGATCATCATCCGGGTGAAACTGGCCAGCTGTGGCTTCATCGACAACATTGACCTGGCCAGGAAATTCTTTACCCTGTATAAACTGTGTGAGGAGCAGCTCTCCAAACAGGTACCAAAGTCCATTTTTATTCCAGTAGCTTCCAAATGTTTTCTGTACCACAAAATACCTTAAATCAAACCTACTGTCATGATATCATTATAATTCTGCTTAACTGTATGGGAAAACTGCAGACTCTTAATTTCAAAATTTTCCATTTGATTAAGTTTGTAATATGATTAACATTGTTTGTACTCTCCTCGATGTCTCAGGTTCACTATGACTTTGGTCTGAGGAACATTCTGTCTGTCCTGCGTACTCTGGGCGCTGCCAAGAGGGCCAACCCCAACGACACCGAGTCCACCATCGTCATGAGGGTGCTGCGGGACATGAACTTATCCAAACTCGTAAGAACATCAACTCCTTCCTGTACTCTCATCTTAAAACTGTGATTTCTATAACGGTAAATATTTAACTAAGTAAAATCTTAAGAAAGATGTTTTTATGAATTTTTGAAATGCACAAAAAGTAAACCCTTTAAGCTTGTAATATTAGCATCAGTTAAAGACCAAGAAATGTCTGATTGGTTTTTTTTATTGATTTTTCTGAAATGTGAAAACGAATATAGGAACCGTTCATGACTGGTAATATAAGCACTCATTATTATGGCTGTTGAGTCTTTAAAACTATTTGAAGGGATGTTCGAAATACTTTTGTGGTACTTTTTTTTTTTTTTTTTTTCCATTTGTACAGATGCAAAAACACAGATGTGGAAAAAAAAAGTTAATTGTTTATTTATCTGTTTTTGGGATTCTGCTTCGAAATGCTGAGTATTCACAGCTAGTTTTCATGATTAGCAATGTTAGCATTCATTGTGAAGGTGAAAGCATTTAGCTAAAACAAAAAGCTAGAGGAAAGATGAGGGTTTATTCGTCCGGCTCCAAAGATAACAATAAAAATAAGATTCCGAAGAAGATTTCTAACACAAAAAATTTTCAAACCATTCATGTTGGCATTAATTATTGATTCTTAGCAATGATAGCATTTTGGCGTAGAGCATGTCTTTCTGCGCCACTTTCCAGTTCATTTTCGCCTTTTGAGTATGTTCCATACCGATGTTACAAATGAAAAGCTGTTTATATACTTGTGTCATTTTTTTTTGAGATGCTGCTTCAGAATGCCAACTGTTCACAGCTAGCTTTCAAGATTAGCATTCGTAATTAGGAAAACTAGCATTTCAAGTTCATCCCTTGGTATCTCTCAATGTTTTTTTTTCTGGGTTCTGCCACCAGATTGACGAAGATGAGCCACTATTTCTGAGCCTGATCGAAGACCTTTTCCCCGGAATACAACTGGACAAGGCAGGATACCCTCAGCTGGAATCGGCCATAGAAAAACAGGTGCGGCTCAGAGAAATCTTGGGGAATTTTTTGGGGGAAATTAAAAAAACACAAAAAACCTCCAGCTAGAAACACGTGAAACAAGTACGCACCCGTTCTCAGATAGGGCTGATTTACAGAAGCGAATTCAGATGAAAACAGAGGACCTGAACAAAACCCACAATTACACATATGCAGCTCCACACAGGACTCAGGATACAATTTTTTTAATTATATTAGTTTGTTGTAACTGATTCTTGTGTTTGTGTGTGTGTGTGTGTGTGTGCGCACGTGTGCAGGTCACAGAGGCCGGTCTTATTAATCATCCTCCCTGGAGGCTAAAGGTGATCCAGCTGTTCGAGACGCAGCTCGTGCGTCATGGGATGATGGCGCTGGGCCCGAGCGGAGCAGGAAAAACCACATGCATCCAAACACTCATGAAGGCCATGACGGGTAAGAAAACACACACACACACACACACATCTGACATACACAATCAAATACAGGTCATCACCTAAACCCTGTTGCATATACAATGTGTGTGTGTGCAGATTGCGGTCAGCCTCACAGAGAAATGAGAATGAACCCAAAAGCCATTACGGCAGCGCAGATGTTCGGCCGACTCGACGTTGCCACGAACGACTGGACCGACGGCATTTTCTCCACCCTCTGGAGAAAGACACTGAAAGCCAAAAAAGGTGCTCTGTTACTTTTTCCTACTTTTTAACTTGTGCCAATTATAACCTGTGCAGCAGTACAGAGCTACAGATTTTGTGGAACATTCTATCATTATAATGTTTTTTTTAATTACCACATTGTCATTGTCCCACTAATGATTCAGTGTACAAAAGGAAAACCGAAAAAGACCTCTCCCGATTTTCTAATTCTCTCTGAAGCTCCGAGCAGCAGAAAGCAGCACCAAGAGGCCGCACTTCTCGTATGATCAGAAAACGTCTTCAATCAGACAGAAGGCCGAGTCTGAGTTCAGCCTGAAGGCGAAACGTAATCAAACATACGCGACTGCGTTATGCAGCGTAGCGAGGACGCACGCTCGTTAGCGCCGTCGTGACGCACATGCTTCTGAAAACAACCCTGAATAATAAACAGAGCGCAGGCGCAACAACAGTGAAGAAACAACCTAAACTACGATGACACACACACACACACACACACACACACAAAAAGAAACAAAAACAGTCCAGTATAGCAATATGAAACAGTGGCTTCACATGAAAATAAAATACAATATATATTTTTTTCAGTTCATATTTACTGATCATATTAGACTTCCCTCCAATGTCCAGCCCTGTCTTAATAATCTCCGTCTCTCTGCCTTCACGTCTTGTCTCACCGTTGCCTTTCTATTCATCTTTGAGCACTGTCTACCTCTATCCCTTCCTTTTTCTCTCAATTTGTAACTCAGCACTCCGTGTCCTCTTCATTCCCATTTGTCTCAGGTGAGCATGTCTGGATTGTGTTGGATGGCCCCGTCGATGCCATTTGGATCGAGAACCTGAATTCGGTGCTGGATGACAACCGCACGCTGACGCTGGCCAACGGCGACCGCATCCCCATGGCACCCAACTGCAAGGTCGTTTTCGAGCCACACAACATCGACAACGCTTCACCTGCCACCGTGTCACGCAACGGCATGGTGTTCATGAGCGCCTCCGTGCTCGGCTGGAGCCCAATCCTCGAGGTGAAGGCCGGGCACTCGATGATAATTCTATTCCGGCTACTCTATTATAGCACGGCAACAAAGCAAGCTTATTTCCGAAGCTTCCTGAGTAGAAGTACAGCATATACTGCAAAAAATAATAAAAATAATGAAAAATTAACTAACAGCTCTTAATTGTACACATGTTCAGGGCTGGCTGAGGAAACGTTCTCCACAGGAGGCCGAAGTGCTACGCGAGCTCTTTTCCGGATCTTTCTCTGAGCTCTATCGCTTCAGTGTGCAGTGTCTGGACTATAAGATGGACATGCTGGAGGCCTTCATCATCATGCAGTGCATCAACGTGCTGCAAGGCCTCCTGCAGGTGCCCAAGGTATCCCAGAAAATACACCGTTACCTCCAAAAGTTTTCACACCCCTATGAATCCTCACAGCAAGCTTGTCACATTTTAAAGTCATTCAAGTCAACTGAGTTAACTAGAGCACGTCAAGAACCCTAGAAATTGGTGGATGTTTTACTTTTCATGCCGTTTATATGTATAATTCTTATGAAACATGCACTCGTGTACTTTTGTCAACTACTCTCAGTACCCATAATATACTAAAGAAAATGTATCATGATGTCATTTACAACGACAATGCTCACCTGGCATCATCTTTCCTCTCACCTGTTCTGTTTGAAATCCTCTCTCTCATCTTCTGAGCATCCCCCGTCTCCTTTTTGTCAGAAACTCATGAATACAGTCTGTAACAGAATGCTACATGTCGTCTTTTGTATTGTCATTCAAAAAGTATTTTCTTTCTGAGGTACAAAATCGCAAATTTGCTCCCCTTGGGCTCTAATGGGAATGAGCGGAAGGTCTATTATGTCCTGCAGTTTGGCAGAATCGAGTCTGTCACCTCTGGTCGCACCTCCTGGGCTTCCATATAATGCCGTGATGCATTTGCGTCAATGTTAATGCCAGATGAAAGTACACAATAATCAGGATTTCCAAAACTTGAAGTTTTAACTTGAATGAATTAATTGGTATATATTATTATATCCGTTATTAATATATTTGTTACTTATTAAGTAACAGTATTGTCTAATAAATCTGTTATTTGCTATGGTGTAAACAAATTATATTTCTCTGCGTGTGTGTGTAGGAACAGGGTGTCGAGGTTACGCGTGAGCACATGGAGCGTCTGTACATCTTTGCCCTCATGTGGAGCGTTGGTGCCCTCCTCGAGCTGGACGATCGGGGGAAGATGGAGAGCTGGCTGCGTCGCCATGACAGCATTCGTCTGGACCTGCCGGACGTGTCGTCCCACGGCGAGGACAACATGTTCGACTACTATGTCACATCCAACGGTCCGTGCGCTAATATAAACACCATTACACACATTCTTCCTCTCAATGTCTCCTCAGTCTGTTTTGTCACTCTGCCTCTCTCTCTCTCTCTCTCTCCCTCTTTTGTGCTCAGTCACTTTTTACTTCCCCATGAATTGTCTCGCAGCATAAATCGACTCAGCCTCCTTCAGCAGTCACTATATTGAAGCGTGTTCTCTGCACACTCTTGAATTTAAACCCATGTTATAAATAAAAACATATTTTTAAAGCTGGGTCTCACAGGGCACGCTGTACACACACCGCTCTTCTGTTTTCCCTCTCGCTGTTTTCTTATCTGTCTTCATTTCTCCCTCCGTCTTTGACTATTTTATGCCCGGCTGATTACCTCAACACTTTAACAGCCTAATAAATCGTCACGTATTTACTTTCAAAGTTTTTGTTTTAGCTATAGATTCAAGATTTTCACCCAAAAACACTCTTTACCCTAAATCATATAATTCTGTCAGCACAAGCATCAATTACGAATACGGGACTTGTTTAATTGTGGTGTTTTATTCCTTAAATCATGTATAACAGAATATAAATCATGTACCCTCACCATCAACTTTATTAGGATAAAGTGTACCTGCTCCTTCATGCAATTATCAGTCTATCATGTAGCATGTAAGCAGCAATTCAAGCAAAAACATACAAATACAGATAAGAGCTTCTGTTAATATTATACAGTGGTAGTACATAATCAGAATATACTATTAAAAACAGTGATGCTTGTTCTTCATTGCTCTCATTATCTCTCTTGCTTATGTAAGATCTATTTATCTGTTTTATTTGATGCTTGACCAGTTATCTCACACCACCAGCGATCGAGCCATATAGTAATCAAATTACATCTGAACCTGCGTCCCTGTTTTTCTCATTAGTCCTTTTTTGGTTTGTTAGTTTTTGTTTTTTTCAGCCCCTTATTTCACTGTCTATGTCTTGGATTCTATTTTCCACTCTGGTAAACAAAAGAAAGTGTGAAGTGAAAAAGTTTGTCTCTCAACAAGAATAAGGTGTCTTGTTGCTCTGTCTGTGTCTGAGATGATCAGAAAAAAGCTGCGTATTCCTGAGGCTAATTTGGAGCTTGAAGTTGGCTCGAATTTATTAGTACTTAGTGACTCGGAGTCTTTGTGCAGAGAGATGACTGGGTGGTGAAAGGGCTATCTTGATCTTGAAATCAAGTCAGGTTAGTCTTGTTGTTTCTAGCATATGGTCTTTGGGGACCCTGATTCCCCTGACTTTTTACTTATTACTGCTCATCTTTGTCCATGGCTGGTTTTGTGGTTTCTACGCTTTGATCCATGCTTTTGTATGCCTGCTCTTGTATATTCCTTACTCCACATGTACAAGCAAAGTGTACAAATCATTTTGACATTTTGGGTCAGCCAACAACCCTTTCCTAGAATCATTATTGGAGTTCTGACTTGGTGTGAGTTTGTGTGTTTTTTGTTTCACTCATTTTGTCTTTGACAAACACTTCTTATTGTTATGGGGAAGGATTCCCGAGGTGGTTAGTGGATGGGAACCCTAACCAGTCGGCCCAAAAGAGCCAGATGTAAATGGAACCAAGATGCGTGAATGAATAAAATGAGACAATGATGAAGTGCTTGCGCAACAGGGCTCGACAGTGATCTTGCTAACTTGGGGATTTGAACCAGCACTCTCTGGCACTTCAGGTGTGGGCTTTAGCTCACTATATATATGTATATATATCCCCTTTTCTTTTAAACCCAAAATATATATATATATATATATAATGCTCCGCCTGTAAGATGACTGGCGATGCCACAATGGCTCGCGATGTTACACTTATTTCATTAACCAATATCACCATCACACAGTAGCATTCCCATATTGCCCTCATACTGTTATGTTTAGTATCTCTAGCATATCACTTTATTCTGTCATACCCCATATCATAGTATTTTGTCACATCACTGTTTCTATCTTAACAAGGTATTCTGTCATACCAGTATCTTTATCTTGCAAAGGTGTACCATCATTCCAGCATCTGTACCTCTTACAGTGTCCTCTTTTACCGCTATCTTTATTTGTAGAGTATTCTGTCATACCAGTACCTTCATTCTATCATAGTATTTAGTCATATCAGTATCTCCATTGTATGAGATTTAGCTCATGATTTGAGGTCAAAGCTTTGTTCCATCGGTTTGAATTTTTAGGTCAGTGGGTCCACTGGAGCTCAAGTGTAGAGGAGTATATCTATCCACCAGACTCAACTCCAGATTACGGCTCCATCCTGGTGCCCAACGTGGACAACGTGCGCACAGACTTCCTTATTCAAATCATCAGCAAGCAGGGCAAGGTTAGAGAAGCTTAACATGGATCTCCGATCCCGAAGCATTGTCTATTTTCATCAGCATTGTTTCCATCAATGTTATTGTAATAGAATCTGAACTTTATCACTTTTTCTTCACCCTGGTCATGTCTTCCAGGCCGTGCTCTTGATTGGAGAGCAGGGTACTGCTAAGACGGTCATCATTAAGGGTTTCTTGTCCAAATACGACCCAGAATCACATATCACCAAGAACCTCAACTTCTCTTCAGCTACAACTCCACTTATGTTCCAGGTTCCTGCTCTCTTTTTTTTATATGTTCATTTCACTGACAATTACACAAAACAAGGAAGTGTGAGATATTAGGTTGAAAGGTTTAAACCACAAATGTTAGACATGATTACAAACAAATGTATTTCTAGGAAAAGAACATTAACTACCAGGTAATACCTACTACCTGGACAATTAAAAGAAATTGCTTTAAGCCTTGCTTATATTGATTATTCCTTGGCCACTGGGGGTCGGGATTGATTTTGATTGGATTTCTGTGAGAATTTAATTGGTTATTTCTGGGTTCCCAGCGCTCTGTGGAGAGCTACCTAGACAAGAGGATGGGCACCACATACGGCCCGCCAGCAGGGAAGAAGATGTCCATCTTTATTGATGACATCAACATGCCGGTCATCAACGAGTGGGGAGACCAGGTATGCCATGGTATACTTCAATGAATGTCTAATTCATGTCCTTATGTGCAGCAGTTTTCCAACAGGCTAATGACAGAAATATCAGTCCAGGTTACTTCTAATACCAGAAAGGTACTTCTTTCTTACAGCAGTAGAAACAACAGAAATCAACAAATTGACAGTCTACTACCTGGGTTCTTTATAGGTGTGCTTCTGATTGATAGACAAGCCTGTAACATTAAGTAACCTGTAATGCGTGACTTTTAATAGACATAATGCTGTCTTTTGTTCATTTCCCTCCCTTTTTCTAATCAAATTGGCAATCCAGAGGTTTGACCTATTACATCTGGTGCTGCCACTCACCTATTAGATGGCTGCTGGGAAAATATATACATGCCTGAGCCATACAAAAATGACAACAGAAGTGGTGGATATGGCATAACATATACAGCCCTGCTTTAGAGATTTCTCAAGCAAGGAAATACGTTTATACCATACACTTTCTCCTTTTCCGAAGGTCACGAATGAGATTGTACGCCAGATGATGGCGCAGAATGGCTTCTATAACCTGGAGAAACCCGGCGAGTTCACCAACGTGGTGGACATCCAGTTCCTGGCAGCCATGATTCACCCGGGTGGAGGACGCAATGACATTCCCCAGAGGCTCAAGAGGCAGTTCTCCATCTTTAACTGCACATTACCCTCCAACGCCTCTATCGACAAGATTTTTGGTCAGTATACACATACTATCATTCTGCAGCACATTGAAATAAGAGAGTTGTGAAGTAGGATTGTGAGAATAAGAGCTTGCCTTTTGGCTAACACTAGGGATAGTATGGCTGACAGCAACTCAGTAACATAACGTAAATGATGCTAAGTCTAAACACTCCATTTTAAACTGAGGATAAACAAAAATGCTTATTAACACCATTGGTATTATTTAGAAGTTGCTAATTTTGCTGTTATTACTTTGCAATATAGAAATGTGGGAACAGGGGAGCATTTGAATGCTCAAAAGCTACTTGAAATTAAACGGAATACTGACAAGTCTGCATAATTTACATAGGACTATATGTCAGTATCTCTAATAAGGCCAGATCAAGAGACAGGTGAAGGTGATAATGGGTTGGCAATGAGGGTATAATAAAATAATAAAAAGGGTCACACTTGAATGGGCTTGTGGTGATTCAATGATTACAATGACATACTAGTATCATTTTATACAACTTCAATGAAATTTGTTCATAATTTCTATAAAGACTTATTGCATATCTCATAGTCTCAGAATTTAATAAAGGTTTCATATCATGTCCTTGTTGCTGCAAAGCCACACAGTGCACAGTCCCATAATTACATATTGATTGGTGCTCACTTTTCTGCATGTCTATTCCCCTGTCCTTGTACTTGGATCATTATATTGAAGGCCTTCGTCTTATTATGTTTTAGAAATAGTTTTTCAGCCATGATCCCACAGCCCCTTCACCTCCACCTTTCAATAGATCCACTCTGGTTGCTTCAAATCTCATTCAATGATTTATGAATGCGTTCTCCATTTTGCAAAATAACATTAGGACTGTATCAGAACTGGTATTTGTAACCATTCATAATTCCCTCATCCTTGGTAAAAGCCCCAGTTCTGGCTGAAGAAAAGTAGCCCTAACGCATGATGCTGCCTCCACCATTCTTCACCTTGGATACGATGTTCTTCCTTCCCCATAGGCCAGACATGCAAAGAATACGAGAGATTGTTGTCACATGCAGAGAGAAATCAGTACTTGTCAGATGTTCCTGCGGCTCCTTTAATTTTGCCGTAGGTCTCTTGGTCGAATTCCTGGTTCGTTTTTGTAGACTTTTTATATCCACTGTAACCGCCCCTCTTCAAGTCATGGCTCATTTTCAGTATGGTTAAATCCAGAGACTGAGATGCTTTTATGATTGATTTTATGCCTCACAACTATGTATGCATTGATTTCAAAGTTGTTTTTACTTCAGACTTTTGAAACTTTTTATTATGGCCCTGATTGTCCTTAATGGTATTTTTAACAGTCTGTCTTTTCCTTTACATCGATTTCCTGCCTTGTGTTGGTAATAAACCATCTGTCTCAATTGTGTTGAGTACTTTTTACCTGCCTAGTGTGGTTGACGACAAAGTGATTTTAAATATCTCCAACCCCATATTCATAGCTCACAGAAGTAGGGAATTGTTAATGGAAACAACATATTTCCTGGGGACTGTGAGCAATAATTTCAGTAATACTTTCAGGAATAATGTAACATGCAGTGCATAAACTCAGTGATTCATTTATTTGGGAAAATCCAAGAATTATTGCCGGAGTCCACAATGTAGGTCAAAACATAAATAGACAACATCAAAGAAGAACAATCCATAATCTTTGTCTAAACAGGCAAAAACTAGGCAATCCATAAAACAGGAGTCTGAAAAATAAGGCTTGGACTAAAATGACTTGATTACATGATAAGAATTCACAACAATACATGATGCAGCAGGGTATAAATAAAGAAACTGATCAAGGACTAACACTGGACAGGTGATCTCATTTATGTAACAAAGCAAAGACAGAGGCAGAGACAGAGAAAGGACTTAAACTGAAACAAAATAAACGAAAGCAGTTGGAGGACCCAAAACAAAACGCATGATGCAAAGGGGGAATTTCTGACAGATCGTTTGTTTGCATTTATTTTAAATTAATTTTGTTATGTTAAAAATGTTATCATTTTTGAAAAAGATGTCTTAGTAGAGGATCTGTAAGTATCTCTTTACCTACTAAGTTGTACACAGAGGACAGTCAAAACAAACCAGACAGAATAAAAAAAAAAACTACGCAATGTAGAGTAGTGTCAAGGGTCGAGTGATCCAATCAGGAAACAGTCTGAATATATGTTTACACATGCACTCTAATCTGACAAAAAGATTTTTTCCTGCAAGCTTATCTTTGTCTCTGTAAAAGATACCACCATCATTAAGTGACGTGTTAATGATTTAATAAGGGGTGTAGGCTACTCATGTAACGAAAAAATCTGTGACGTAATTAAGTACTAAATCCTTTTATCAGTAAAACCTTATGTTTATCATTTATAACAATTTCTTTCACACACTCTATTTCTGTTTTAAACAGGCGTGATCGGTACGGGTCACTTCTGCTCCCATCGTGGTTTCTCCGATGCTGTGAGAGACGTCGTTGTCCGTCTCGTACCCCTGACCCGCCAGCTCTGGCAGACCACCAAGCTGAAGATGCTGCCCACGCCGGCTAACTTTCATTACATCTTCAACCTACGCGACCTTTCCCGCATCTGGCAGGGCATGCTGAATGTCACAGCCGACGTGGTCCATTCACCTAATGTAATGTCTTATACCAAGAGTTGATACTAAAACCTAAAGCATTGTCTAGAACACATATCTACACAGAGATTTTCCCTGACTGATTATGCATCATTTTCATAATGTGCATAATCTCTACTTCTTTTTGAGTAAATAGTTTTTTTTTTATTAATCTTCTTT
This sequence comes from Notoglanidium macrostoma, assembly GCA_030068235.1. Taxonomy (NCBI): domain Eukaryota; kingdom Metazoa; phylum Chordata; class Actinopteri; order Siluriformes; family Auchenoglanididae; genus Notoglanidium; species Notoglanidium macrostoma. The sequence goes on from JAQQZR010000033.1 coordinate 3,187,054, forward strand.
AAATAGAAAATGTAACAATAAGCAAACATTGAGATTTATTTCAATTTCAGAAGTATTTCTCTGTTTAAAATAATAATTAGTTCTTGGTGAGGACTGATGAAAAAGGACTTCAAAGAGAGAATACGCTTAACATCAAGAGATTTAGGCTGATGCAAATAGAAAGCAGAAACAATGTCAAACTTTGACTTATCTCTAAATGTAAACTCCAACAGTCAAATCAGTGAAATGCATGATAGATAAACTTACGGATTATTGACGGTTTATTTTGCCCAAATCCATAGGTAAGATGAAATTTCTATAGAAAAAATTGCTATACATTTCTATAGAACCAATCGTCAGTGCCTTAATCCACAGCACCTTAAAGAAGGAAAAAAATGAATATCATAGCATAGGATGATATGAGATGAAATGTATTGGGAAAGGATAGTCTTAGGGAATTAGACTCTGCGTTTAAACCATCCAAGCAGTGAACACACACACCTAGGGAGCAGTTGGGGGTTAGATGCCTTACTTAAGGAACTTCAACTATTGATATAGAAGGAAAGGAAAGCGCTGTTTGTTCACTCCCCCCACCCAGGCAATCAAACCAGCAACCTTTCAGTTCCAAACCCGCTTCTCTAAATGTTAGGCTACAGCTGCCCTTGGGATGCAACCCAAGGGCTAGTGGCAAGCATAGTTCCCTAAGCTGGCGCTAGTGAGAAACTTTGGGAAAAGCCATTAAGCCATGTCTGGAACTGGACATAAGATACACATTATCATGAAGCAATTACACTAGTTTTATCTTTGATCATTGTCCCCCGATGCGCTCTCAACCCTAAAGGTTCTCCTGCATCTATGGAAGCATGAGTGTAAACGTGTAATTGCCGACCGCTTCACGAGCCCCGACAACGTGGCCTGGTTTGACCAGACACTGGCCGACCTGTCACAGCAAGAGCTGGATGTCAACGCCCGCACAGCTGTGGAAATCGGAGAGGATGCCTACTTCGTGGACTTCCTCCGGGACGCACCTGAGGCTACAGGTAACAAAGGAACCAGACACAAAACAGAATCAGAATCAGTTTGCAGAGAACAAATGCATTCCCCGATCTAGTGAAGATCTTAACTTTTTATGACTGGAGCTCTTGAGGATGACAGCTTTGGTTAGATGGTTTAAACTTTGATGGATTATGTCTGAGCAGGGGAGGAACCAGAGGGAACCAGCTTCGACATGCCTAAAGTGTACGAGCCCATCGTTTCCTTGGGTGACTTGTGCAAGAGACTGAACATGTTCCAGGAGTTGTACAACGAGAGCATCCGAGGAGCTGGCATGGACCTAGTGTTCTTCACTGACGCCATGTACCACCTGGTTAAGGTACCCTGAGCTTGTAAATGTTGTAAAATGGACTGAAATATTGCATGTCTGTGCATGCATTATTTTTCTATAACACAAACAAACAACCCCCCACCCCTACTCTCAGTATTTTTTTCTTTGCTTAGAAGTTATTTAAATGCAACCTAAAAAGCTATCTTGGGGAATGTTAGCTCACCTGGAATGCAAAAATTTTGTGCAGCTCAAATTTTAGTATTCCAGCGAGTTACTGTCTCACAGAATTGTGGTTTATGAAGGAAATCTCTCTCCCTGTCTTTTAGGTGTCTCGGATAATCAGGACCCCCCGCGGGAATGCCCTCCTAGTCGGTGTGGGAGGCTCAGGCAAGCAGAGTCTGACGAGACTGGCATCTTTCATTGCCGGCTACAAAACGTTTCAGATCACACTGACACGGTGAGGCAGCCATCACACACATCTGCTCTATTATTAATCCCGTTTTTTGTAGAACGTCTAAATGATTTAGTACTTAAAAAATATAGTAAATACACAGTACACACTACGTAACATGAATATAATGTCAAACATGGAAAAGTAAATAATTTTTTTTAAATACACAGTTAATTATAATTAGTTGTTTAAAATGAGAGAAAGAATAACTACAAAATTATACAAAATGAAATTATGCACAATAATTGTGAAAAAAAATACAAAAAGGGCAAATTCCACGAAATATGGATTTGTAGATATTTCTATATAGAATAACAAGCTAAATAGAAATGTTCAGAAATGAAAGGAGGTTGACACCGATAATGTCTAAATGAAATGAAAATAAACAGCATTTAGTTCAGTGAACAGAATATTCAGCCAGATTTCAGTTTGCATCAGTCATCAGCAGATTAAAAACATTTATGTTTAACATCTGATGATGCAAAAGAGACCATGCTGCATGCATGCAAATTTCAGTCATGTTCACAAAGTGCTTATTTGTGTTGATTAGGAACATGGCCAATATTCCTTCTGAAGTGTGAGTGTGATAAAGAAGTGTGTGTGTGTGTGTGTGTGTGTGTGTTTTGGGAGAAAACAGACAGCTTTCAGCTTGTTCCCTCCAAAACACAGACTGCTCACAATTCTCAGCAATCACAATCTCTCATCACATCATGTTCCAAAACACACACACACGCGGGGACACACACACGGACACACACACACACACACACACAAAGGGGTAGGCTATACTGCACAATAAAAAATGTACAGTAAAGTCAGCTACAAAAGAAGACTGTAAAACTGTAAAAAAGAACAAACAATAAAAACAATAAAAAAAACAATTAATATTTTTCCTCCTACATTTGTAAATAAGTAAACGTTCATGAGCAAAAAAATATACTATATGTAGATGGCAGTAAATGGAAAACATTTAAACTATTAACCATGAATTACACAGTAAATGTAGAATAAATCTGTACATGTGGTGCACTATGATGGACTCCCATGATTCCATTTATTCCTGTGCCTTCCTGTCTGAATGAATGAATGAATGAAATGTGAAAAATGAAGCCTAAATGGTACACAATGGTAAAAAGGTATGATACTTCTTTTTGCCATGTGCAGGTCATATAACACTACTAACCTGATGGAGGATCTGAAGGCACTCTACAGGACGGCGGGGCAGCAGGGGCAAGGCGTTACCTTTATCTTCACTGACAATGAGATTAAAGATGAAGCCTTCCTTGAGTACATGAACAATGTGCTCTCATCTGGAGAGGTCTCTCTTTCTCTCTCTCCGCACACACACATACACCATTTCAGCAGCCTAGATAATTCACAACTTTGGTGTACACACAGAACACATTCATAAAACCACAAAGTGTTTTTAAACACATCATTCCAGAAACACATAGTCTACCGCACTTCACTCACACACATTCACACACACACACACACACTCAGTGAAAAAGACATGGGGAGAATTTACAATTTAGAGATGAGGAGAGAAGACAAAGAAGTGATAGGTTGAAGCCCCCAGGGAGTGATCTGTTTATCGTCTGGCAACCCTGGCTGCGTCAGCTCCTTTCCCTGAACCCGTTATCATTAATCAGGCAATTAAACACTCGAAGAGGGAGAGCCGCATTCGATGGCACTGCTCCTGCTGAGGAATAATAATGAACTGCGCTGGCATCTAATGATTGCGCAGCTATTTAACTTGTAATGTGCAGCATTGGGCAAAAGTCAAGCTGTGTTTATTTCATCATTTATCAAAAACTAATATGATATGCTAATTAGCTCAGATTTTATTTAAGAGTTACAAGCATTATTGAAACCAACCAGTTAAGTAAAATTTTGCTTTTTTTCCCACATTTTTTACTTTAACAGGGATGAATCAGCCTAGAGATCATACATCTTTTACTAAGATTGACAGACACAAAGTTCATGGTTTCTTTTCTGGGAATGGCAGGCCCAGAGGCCTTGCCTCCTTTTCTGAAACTAATAGACACTTCGGTCACTACTCTTTTACTGAGACTTATAGAGGTCTCTATTTCTTCAGTATGATCATTAGAGGCTATGCCTCCTTCACTGAGTAACACGCACTGAGGCCATGTTCCATATCACATGTACTGGGACTGACAGACGCAGGATTCACCACACCATCACTTCCTTTGTAGCGACGGACTGGCACAAACCCCACACCTTCTTTACTTCCCTTGCAGTGACTGACAGGCACAGACACCACACCTTCTTCGCTTTACAGCGACTGACAGGCACAGACCCCACACCTTCTTCGCTTTACAGCAACTGACAGGCACTGACCCCACAGCTTCTTTACTTCCTATACAGCAACTGACAGGCACAGACCCACACCTTCTTTACTTCCTTTACAGCGACTGACAGGCACAGACCCCACATATTCTTCATTTCCTTCACTACGACTGACAAACAAAGAGCCCACAACTCCTTCACATCCTCTAAAGGGACTGATAGGCCCAGACCCCATATCTCCTTGACATCCTTTACTGGGACTGATAGACACAGTGCCTTCTTCAGTGCCTTCACTGGGACTGGCAGGCAGACCCCATGCCTCCTTCACCTTCTTTACTGTCACTGTCCGCCATCCACCTTAAATTCTTTTACTGTGTGTTCTCTGCAGGTATCTAACCTTTTTGCACGTGACGAGATTGATGAGATCCTTAGCGACCTTGTGCCAGTCATGAAACGGGAGTTTCCCCGGCGACCTCCCACCAATGAGAACCTGCGTGACTATTTTATGAGCCGCGTCAGGCAGAACCTGCACGTGGTGCTATGCTTTTCGCCAGTGGGAGAAAAGTTCCGCAACAGAGCGTTAAAGTTTCCTGCCCTCATCTCAGGATGCACCATGGACTGGTTCAGTCGCTGGCCTAAGGACGCCCTTGTTGCAGGTCTGCTAAGATTTAAATGTGCACACTGCTACACTTGAGCATAACATTACTTAAGTACATATATGCCTATTTAACTCATATTTATGTGATAATACAGAGATAAAGATATGTGGGGATGGAGGTAGAACCTATGATGAGGTACACAGCAAGCAGAGATGGAAATATGACTTACCGTAATTAAATGTGGACAGGGATGGGGCATGTAGGCATGGCGTGGGGAAGCATAAGGGACCTCTGGTGATGGAATGGGGACAGAGATATGAAATGGATAAGAAATGGAGCTCGTGCCTACAGTGATAGGCATGGTATGAGAACTGTGGAGGGGGAGTGAGGAAAGATATAGAGCCTGGGAAAGAGTGCGGGGATGGCGATAACATCCGCAGGGATAGGTTGGGATGGGGATAATGTTGGTGCCTGTAGGAATGAGTTGGAGACATAGAACAAGCTTTCCTTGGCAGCAATAATAAAGTAAATAAACAAAAATAAAAAAAATTGTACTTTGACTAATTTTGAATAATCTTTTCAGTCTCTGAGCACTTCCTATCCAACTACAATATCGACTGCTCACCACAAGTGAAACAGGAAGTAGTGCAGTGCATGGGTTCCTTCCAAGATGGTGTAGCGGAGAAGTGTGTCGAGTATTTCCAGCGATTTCGGCGCTCGACCCACGTCACGCCAATGTCGTACCTCTCCTTCATTCAGGGTTACAAGGGTATCTACAAAGAGAAACATTCAGAAGTTCAGACGCTCGCTAACAGGTGCACTCACTACAAATGATTACCTCTAATATACTAGTGTTTAACAATAACATACTTCACAGTAGGGTACAAACATCCTAGTTAAGAAGTGATTTTACATATAAACTGTAGATTTAAGTTAATTCTATAAGTCCTAGAGAACTATAATGTAGGGTCACTTGGCTAGACTTTCAATTATGTAAAAAAAAAAAAAAAAGGCAAAAGTTATATAAATTAAATATTTAGAGACAACTCTATTTCTCCAGCTTTGTGAGACACAAATTGTTTTGTAGAATAATAGTAAGACATTGCTAACATTTTCTCATGAATTCTGTCCAGGATGAACACTGGTCTTGAGAAACTGAAAGAAGCCTCGAAGTCAGTTGCCACTCTCAGCAAAGAGCTGGAGGTGAAGGAAAAGGATCTGAAGGTTGCCAGTGAAAAGGCTGACATGGTATGAATGTGCAGGTTACTAAAGCTCTAGTAAACAGTTCTATCCAAATGTTTACAAATGGTCAACCAAGAACCTCCCAAGATTCATTCTTTCATTTATTCATTCTGGATAGAAAAAAAAATTAAAACAGTCATCAGAATCTCTTCTTCCACATCAGCACACTTACTTCAGTACTATTTAGATTAGTAGCAAAGTTCAGGGCAATTCTTAAATGTTTGCTAATGTTAACCAGCTAAGTAGTTGCTTAGCAAATGTTACCACCTAATATATCTGTCTCCTTACATAGAACTTTGATGAATATACATTTTTCATCCTGAGCCTCAGAAGTAAACAGCTAACTTTAGCTACAAAGCTAGGTTGATTTTTTGTATGCAGCTATGAGCAACAGGCAAAATAGTAAGACGAAGTCTGTTCTGTTATCCTTAATAATTAGCAGTGTAGTTTTCAGTTCTGTTTAATTTTTCAGTAGCAGGTAGATATCATTACTAGGCCTATAGAGGCCCTGTGATTGTGTCTCCTTTAACAACTCTTTGCTTGAATTAAATTCTGCTTGATTTGTAAGTTACTTTGTATAAAAGCGTCTGCCCAGGGAATAAATGTAAATGCGAATATTTTCAATATTTGTAATTTCACTGATGGAAAAGCCACACTGTAGTTTCTTCTCTCCTTCATCTTTCATCATGGAGATTTTGTTTCTGTGGTCTAGAGCCAAGGTGAATGGACCCTGTGATGTAATAAAGTACACCATGAGAAATGAGCTAAACCAAAAGACCTTAATAATCACTGAATCCTGTGAGTCCTTTAAGTAAACTTTAGATGATGGATTATATTTTCATTCGAGGTGCATTGCTGGCTCTGCGTCAAGGTCTCAGAACAGCTGCCATGAAAATATATGTAGTATACATCTCATAGTGTAAAAATTTATTTATTTGTTCATTGGTACATGTATTTATAAAGAGTGCATTATAGAGAAACTCTTGTTCCTAGAGCATTTGGACACTCCTTGAATTTAAACTCAAAACCCCATTACTAGGACACAATCTTAACCTTGGAGCTGATAGGGTAGGGTTGCGTCTAAAAACTTTGTCAGCATGGACTGCTTTTATGGTTCTATTAGGGGTCCATGCACTGAAGGTTTTGAAACCCTTTTGTGGTGGTGGTGGAGTTTTTCTTTCCCTGATTTTCTCCCTTAAATCAAGTCTTGTTGACCGAATCGGAAGTTGTAGAGATGTGAAATTTGGCCAATGTATAGCATACTAGGTAGCAATTCTTTACTATAGGTAGTACTACTTCCTACTATCCTACTTCCTAGGTAGTACTACACTCCATTGTGTACCTGGAGTGCACATTTGTATTTTTCATTATACTTTATTCAACTCTATTGTTTTTCATTTTTGCTGCTCTTTGTTTCTGTCCACTTTCTGCCGTGACAATGCAAATTTCCCACTTGTTGGACTAATAAAGGTTTACCTTATCTTATCTTACTTCTAATGCAAGTGAACTGAGCCCAAACAGCCTAGTGGTGGCACTACAGTGCAACATTGTACATTTTAAGCCATATTTTGAGAACCCTGAGGCCTTTTTTTCCATGACTAATCCCGATCCAATTGACATTTTGGATCATTAAGCTCCACTTATTTAGATTTTGAGCTAAAGTTTATAATATGATAAAAAATACTTTTAGGAACTAGTCCTAGGAATTTTACTATCTTTAGAAAATTGGTGACGAAGTACTTGCCTGAGTGTGAACCTCAATAAGTATCAAAAACATGTTAAGATTTGTAAGCAATATGGCCATCATATGTCAATCAATTTGGTTTACTCAAACAGCTGTGACTCAGGACTGTTTGCAAGAATTGGCATGAAATTTGAAAACATCAGATGAGGAGGTCTGCAGATTTTGGGGCATGGTCATTGATAGTAGGCGGAGTTAAGTTCAGAGTAACCGTCTAACCTTTGCTTAGGAGCAGTAAGTGTGACCAAGCTGACACTTTGTATACTTTTAATTCATTAAAATGAAGTCATTAAAATCGTATCAGACTGGGTATGTATATTATATATACTGTATATATTTATATGTATTTACATGACACTCCAAACTCACCAACTAGCACCTGACATCATTTAGTACTTTGTTGAGTATAATCGTGCATCTTGTTTACGCTGATTTCCGGCAGGTGCTAAAGGAGGTGACGGTTAAAGCTCAGGCAGCCGAGAAGGTCAAGGTGGAGGTGCAGAAGGTGAAGGACAAAGCACAGGCCATCGTTGACAGCATCTCTGTAGACAAGGCCGTGGCTGAGGAGAAGCTTGAGATGGCCAAGCCAGCGCTTGAGGAGGCCGAGGCAGCGCTGAAGGTCAGATTCAGAATCCTGATGAACAGTTAAAAGAGGCGAATAGGTGCAATGTTGGAATAAGTCAAAAGAAACAATAGGGGAAAAATAGATGGAGAAAAAAATAGTAAAAGAAGAAGAATGGTGTGAAAAATGTGTATATGAGAAGAAAGGAATAGAGGGTAGCAAAGAGAGGAGCATGAAAAACAAGAGAGCAGTGTAGCTGCGTGTGCGTGTGCGTGTGCGTATGCGTGTGCGTGTGTGTGTGTGTGTGTGTTCCAGATGTTTTTTTTTTTCTCATTGTATTTACACGCTGCCTGTGAAGGTATAGAAATAGAAGTGCTGATGGCACCTCCACTGCAGGGGACAAGGTTCACACACACACACACACACACACACACACACACACACACACACACACACTTAATTCACCTCCAGAGTGGTTCATGTTACAGACACACCTGATTTTATAGAGTGACCATTTTCAACAAAGCCAGAGCTTATGATCATTTTGATTGAGAGCTCATCACAGCCTTGATCACATGACATCATTACTGGACATTATTGTTACTTCTTAGTACTGTGCTTGGTATTAAATCCTGCTTTAATTTGTACAGCAGTAGAAGGCAGCGATGCTGTTTTGTTTGCCCGCTAACTGTCTAGTAGTGGCTATCTGACGTTATCTAGCTTTCTAGCCAAGTTTCCTAAGTTATGCAAATGAGCTAAGATCAGACTGACAATCGTGGGAGTTTATGTGTAGCCTCACCTCCCTTCCTATTTTTTCTCTCTCTTTCCAATAGTCACTACATGTCCAGAGTTCAGAGTGTCAGAAATTCAATGTGGAATTGTTCTTGATCTATCTGTCTCTGTAGACGATCAAGCCATCGGACATAGCGACAGTGCGCACCTTGGGCCGCCCCCCCCACCTCATCATGCGCATTATGGACTGCGTGCTGCTGCTCTTCCAGCGAAGACTGAACCCCGTGAAGCTGGACACTGAGAAGAACTGCACAACTCCATCGTGGCAGGAGTCGCTCAAGCTCATGACTGCTGGGAATTTCCTGGGAAGTCTGCAGGTACCTAGTTGCGAATATAGAAATTAAATAAAAAATTAAACAGACTAAAATCTTTTGTGAGACATGTAACCATTTAAACTGTAGTTTAGTCATACAGAATAAAGCTTGTGAGTGACGCATATTGTCTGTCCATTGTGCCACCTTTGTATTGTATTTCATGTTTTCCCACCAACATGATTGTTTTTCTGCCTGCCACAGAACGTTCTCCATAACTTCCTCCCACACTGTGGTGATGGAAAAATCTAGTTAAAATCAAATTTAAACAACTTTCTCCTTAACCCAGATGTAGTCAATCGACTAGACATGTTTTGTGTCTATTAAGTTTGCCTGTTTAGCTTACACTGGAACTGCAAGGTTCAAGTAAAACTCATGAAGATGTGCTTTCAAACTGATAAAGCTTGGTTGCGAAAGTGTTTAAAGTCGCTAGGCATGAACTCACTGCAATACTGAGCCTCATGATTTAAGCAGCTATCGCAAAGCCGTTCAGTCCTAAGGGAACAATGATGAAGCAAACTACACAGAACCATTATGAATATTTATATTAATCTTTTACCTCAGATGTGTTGGTTCAATAATAATAAAGACCTTCATTAAAGACCTTCATTTAAAGGCACTGTGATGGTACAAATCCATTATGAATAATTACCTTTAATGAATAATAACTGGTTATTGTTTGAAGCAGATATTTAACAAAAAATGCTGTATTTTGGGTGAAACATTTCAACGCTCATGGTTGTCAGTTCAAACTAATACGTCAAGCATGACGAGCTAGAACCTTGTAAATATGTGTCTTGTGTTCTCATATTCAATGCAGCTTATTTGAACTGAATCTCTGCAGCAATTCCCTAAAGACACCATTAACGAGGAAGTAGTGGAGCTTCTCCTCCCGTACTTCGATATGGCCGACTACAACATCGAGACAGCGAAGCGCGTGTGTGGAAACGTGGCAGGCCTCTGCTCCTGGACCAAAGCCATGGCCTCCTTTTTCTCCATTAATAAGGAAGTGCTGCCTTTAAAGGTGAGCCAGGTCCACTCTCCATTTCCTATAGTCTTTCCCATAAAACATAACCATTTAAGATGGACAGATGGCAAAAATTAAACGTATGTGCAGTTTACTCAGTGCTCTAATGGTAGATTTATTTACTATAAATATATATCCACATAGTGCATAATTAAAACATATAAACATTTTTATATGTTTATGGATGTATAGTTATAGGAAAATAGTCAACTTTGGGATGGGAGGAGCATGTTTCACATCCCAGAAAATTTAAACAAGAACTCTGGTGTTGTACTTTTTCTAGGTTTTGCTACAACGTTAAAATTGATTTTGAAGAAAATTAACATGACAATGTATGTTTCAGAGTAGATTGCATACACTTTTTCTACTATGACCTTTATTAGGGTTTTTTTTTTTTGTATAGTGCTTTTAACAATGGAGATTGTTAAGAAGCTGCCTTACCAAAAACCAGATGTAGATTTAGATCAGTGAGCAATCTCAGTGAGATGACATGAGGAAGAAACCTTTAGAGGAATCAGACTCAGAATGGAACTTGTTTTCTTTTGAATTACACCAGACAGTGGGATTATAAATCATTAAGAGAAAAGTCACACACCGAGTGTGTTTACAGGATATTCTGTATGAGCACAGGACACTCTTTATGATTACAGCAATGGTTTTTAGGTACAAATTTACAGACCATGGGTGAGATGACATTTCTCTATTTCTATGCTATCACACTATTTCCGTCACTCTTCCCTGACTCACTTTCCTTTTTTCAAACTCTCTCTCAAGGCTAATCTGGCGGTCCAGGAAAGCAAGTTGACCATCGCTAATGTGGACCTGCAAAAAGCTCAGGCTGAGCTGGATGAAAAGCAAGCTGAGCTGGACATGGTGCAGGCACAGTATGAGAAGGCCATGACGGAGAAACAGGTATTTATGTATAATTGTTTGCTTGTAAAGTAATAAGGTGGCTACGTTCCACAAAGGTCTTTAATTCCCAGATGTAATGATGTGCTCTCCTTGTAAGAACACATGACCAGGTATGGATGCCAATGAGAAGAGCTTCATATCATATATCTTCTATAATTCTTTACTGCACAGTGAAGGCTTGGCTTAAAAAAACTAATCATAAATTTTGCTATACTATATTGTAAAGCTGTAACTTTTGTGCTACTTTTCTGACAAAAACAACAACAAACAAATCAACTCAGGTGCATGTATCATGTGTCAATACTTCATTTGCGTTCCTGCATAAAACCGTATAGCGCTACTGAGAAACAAGCATCTTGTTGACGGGATGTCTTCATAGCATGTTCTCTCGCGAATTAGATGAGGGTGTTCACGGGGCATAATCAGCCGCATTAGCGGCACATTCATTAGCCGATAATTAGCAACTACTGGCTGACTGGTCTCGTAGTGTTGATTGAAATTAAACGTATTTGCACTTCAGGGAACAGAAGTTGTCTTTTGTGAAAGAACAAACACTGAGTTTAAAATTGAATCTTCTCTGTGATTACTGAAGGTGCCCAATTGAACCAAGATAAACGCTAATTATCGAAATCATGCTCATTATTGATAGCAGGTGTTGTTTAGGTAATTTTCTAGAGTTTTGCAATGATGCAGCTCCCATCCAAGGAAAGATTACGGGCACCAATTTAGCATGTAAGGAATAACACATGATGGGCTGTGCCTTTGTAAGAAAACAATCGATGACATCATTTGGTGTATCCACTATAGATGTTCCTGTGAATAAGTCGGTACTATGGAAATGATAACTTATTACATACAGTGAATTATAAACATGTGATTTTTCTTGTAACTGGAACTACTGTCAGATCTGCTGTAACAGAAATGAATCAGTCCCTTCTGACCATTCAGATTTTTTTTAGAACCTGAGATTTGACACACTTGCCTCAAACCATGTCAGGGGTCGTGCGACGGTGTATGTTAGAAGCAGTTCGAATGATGATATATCTTGGATAATTTATAAAACAAACCATATTTATGTACAAGTAGTGTTACTGTACACAAAACTAAACTGATCACTATACACATCCTTATTCGTTAGTCAACACATTAAAATGTTATAGTCTGTAATATGAATCTGTCTTTTTGACTCGTAGAACTTGCAGGATGACGCTGAACGTTGCAGACACAAGATGCAGACGGCTTCCAGCCTGATCAGTGGCCTGGCTGGCGAAAAAGCTCGCTGGACCGAGCAGAGCAAAGAGTTTGCTGCTCAGACGAAAAGACTCGTCGGTGAGTTTTTCGTTTAGCAGCACTTCACTGCTACCAATTGTCTAATTTGTGGCAAGAGACTGGAAGCTCGCCTAAGTATCTGAGAGTCTTAAATGTCTAATTGGAGTTCTGCATTATAAGTGCTAAGAACTGTTGGTAGCAATTAATACCAAGTCCATTAGATTTCTTACAAATGATAAAAATAGGATTTTATTAACTGTATTCTTTAGGTGCGAGGTATCGCAGTGAAATATGGTAAACCAGAAAAAATTGGTAAAATGAGTGATAACTGAATGAAGTTTACAAATGAATATTTGTTTGTATTTATTTTCCGGGTATTCTTTCAGGATGCCATTTACTTTTGGGAGAAAAAATTATGGAAAGTTTTTATAAGAATTTCGTTTGTGTTAATACACACATGTCTTGTTTAGACGCTCTCAAGAACAATTTACAGATAAATAAATTTGAATAAATGAGGTCCAATATTCTTTTGAAGGGTGCCAATAATTCTTAAATTGACAGTATGATGTCGCAGTAGAGCAAATAGGATATTGAGATATATTTTTTACTTTAAATTAATCTTGTTCTTGGAAATAAGGGTCAGATGTTAAAATCTTATTTTTTTTTATAACTGAAAAATACAATTCTTGTTTTTTTGACCTCAGATTTTTGTGTGTCTTGTTTTCATCAGGAGACGTTTTGCTGGCCACAGCCTTCCTTTCCTACTCTGGCCCGTTCAATCAGGAGTTTCGCACCCTCCTGCTGTGTGACTGGCAAAGGGAGATGAGGACACGACACATTCCCTTTGGCGTTAACCTGAACCTGACCGAGATGCTGATCGACGCACCGACTGTCAGCGAGTGGAACCTGCAGGGCCTCCCTAACGATGATCTGTCCATCCAGAACGGAATAATCGTGGCTAAAGCTGCTCGATTTCCACTGCTTATCGACCCACAGACGCAGGGCAAGACCTGGATCAAGAACAAAGAAGCTAAGAATGAACTTCAGGTGAGGAAACGGACAACCCATCCCAAGGCATGATATTTTAACCTGTTGTATACGTGTACGAGGTTAGAAGAAATAAACGTAAATATTAATCTGACTAATAAATGGAATTGCTGCCATTTAAAGGCATTTTCTTTATACTAATAGGATAAATGATTATCAGCCTGAAATGGTCAAGTCTGTTCAGAGCATAGCTGATTTACACTTCGTGACATCCATAACACTCCATAAAAGGCAAAGCTCTCAGAGAGCTAAAAACGACAGAATGACAACTAAACAGTGAAAGAGCACATATTATCTCTTCCTACTGTTACCGAGCTTTCTTAAGACACGGGTGTTTTCTGAACAAATTTTATTTCCATGAGTGCTACAATTCTTGCTCATAAATTTGTGTACAACTTGAGGCTCATTTTTAACAATTACTGAAACTTATTGGACTGCGCAGATGAGCTTGTGCTAATGGGGAAGTGAAATACTTGATGTCTGTGATTCTGTTCTATGTCCGAAAATATCTTACACTCCACATCTTATGCACTGTGGAACAAGACAAACTCGAAGCTTTTCAAGGGTTCCTCTACTAAATTTCATTCATCATTCTCAAGAGTCTCTTGCATTCCCGAAGGTCCACCTCAGTCTGCCGCATTCAGAGTTCAAGCCTGTCTTTGAATGGCCGAGAGTCCTCGCATAAATACAGCCTGTTCATCCTCATCTGTGGTAATAGCTTCTTCTGGGTAAAAGTACTTAAGCTGAATGTATGTGTGTTGTTGCAGATCACGTCGCTGAATCACAAGTACTTCAGAAACCACCTGGAGGACAGCTTGTCTCTGGGGCGCCCCCTGCTCATTGAAGACGTGGCCGAAGAGCTTGATCCCGCTCTGGACAATGTGCTGGAGAAGAACTTCGTTAAAACAGGCTCTACATACAAGGTATTATACTAGTAAATGTAATGAATAAAACGACAGTTGATTTATTATGTCAAACAGATGAATGTGTTCACTGTCCTGAGGACAAAAAGCACAATCTACAGACATATGTGTGAAAGTTTAAAAAGCTGTGTCACTTGGGATCACCCCTACAACCATTTCTTTTTGAAACCTAAAAAGCTGGCTACAAGCAACTGCTAATTGTCATGGAATGCTAACAAGAGACAACCTCAGGAGACGTTATGAGAAAACGGCAGCATGTTTGAGCCGTCACACTGTGTTATCATCACTCTATGTGTCATAACAAACTACTTTTTATCCCGACGAGACACTATTGCCATTTACGCCTGTTTTTGCTTCTTTTTTTTTTCAGATTCATCGCTTGTCCTAAGATAACCACTTTTATTGACAATATATTAAAAACTATGACAACAATTTCCATCAAGAAAAATGTATTTAAAATTGAGACAAGTCTGCTTTTTTATGAATATCGTTAAGTTGATTCACGTGAAAAGAGTCTCCACTGCTTTCTTGTAAAAGGTAAAAGTCGGCGATAAAGAAGTGGACGTGATGAAGGGGTTCCAACTTTACGTGACCACCAAGTTACCCAATCCAGCGTACACTCCAGAGATCAGCGCCCGCACTTCAATCATTGACTTCACAGTCACTATGCAGGGTCTGGAGGAGCAGCTGCTCGGCCGTGTCATCCTCACTGAGAAACAGGTGCAGTTAATTTGGCGCACGTTACATCTAGCTTCTTCATATTTTCAGATGATTGTTGGGTCTATAGAAATGAAAGCTTAAAAAAGTGCTGACACTGGAGACTCCTTCCATGTTATAAGCATCTCCTTATTGGCAAAATGAGTTTAAGATTATAGGTTGAAGTTAGCATTTCTACCTTTACTATATAAAGGTTTATACTATATATAGGTTTATACCTTTACTTGTTTCTCATAATAGTGGACAAAGTCCAACCACATCATGGTTGCTAGTTTGAATTCGTACAAATTTCTCATGAGAGTAGTTTAATTGTTTTTTTCTTACAGTAACTCTAAATTACTCCAAGTAAATAGTCTTTGTGTAAAATGATTATGGTTTCTATACAAATATTATCTATTATCTTGGATTTTTAAAATGTAATTAATAAAGAAAGCTAACTGACAAAAGAAAGCAAAGGAGAAAAAAAACAAAGAGTATTTATTTACACAACTGTAACTAATTGTAGACGTTGGACCTTACAGCACATCCAAAAGTCTCAGATTATCACATGTACATTGCTAAGCATTAGTCATTATTCACTAAAACCCAGAAAGGAGGCATTCTGCCTGCTAAATCTGGCCCAGTGAGTAAAACTTCTCATTTCTGGCAGAAATACATACAGTTAGCTTTATAATGACTTTGCTGCACAGATGGCTAGGTAATCTTTTATGGGGAAAAAAATTTTGCAATTAGGGTTGATTCAAACCTGAACAGAGTCAGGGTCATAATTAAATATTCATATCAGGATGCAAACAATAACATGTGGTTAGAGACAAGACAGACATCCGTGTAGTCAGAGTGGGCTTTGCTGCGGGCAATCCAAGCATTACAGTCATTGTTGAATACACGTGTAGACAGTATCGAAGAAAGATATTCAATACTCAGACAAAACCAGAAAACAGTAGACAAACAACACTCAGAAGTGCAAGTGACAAGACTTTGCAAAGTGGGATAGAGAAAACCGGATATAAACAGCCAATCTAATGGAGGCTAAACACAGAAAAGGTGAACACATTAGGGAAACAAATATTGGTGAGATGGGTGGGGACAGGGTTAGAAGCAAAACAAAGACACAGCTATAATATGGACAACAAAAACAACGCCTGTAAGTGAAGTACATGAGTCTCAGAGAATGCTTTTAGAAAATAGTTAGAAAATAATCAACATTTAAACACACATAATGTTTTATTGTAAGTTTTTACATTTTATACTTTCAAACATTGAAGCAAAGCATCATTAAAAAAGTCTACTATCACTTTCAGTATTCAGCTTTGAAACATTTATGGAAAAGCTTTTAGCTTTTACTAGCATTTCATTTGCTTCTCATTGTCCAATTTGGAGGAGAATCGAAGTGCCATTCAATGCATTCTTGCTTGGTATATGACTTCAGTTGCTCAACAGTTCAGGGTCTCTGTTGTCATATTTTGTGCATCATAATGGGCCACACTCAGGTCTGGACTGCAGCAAGGCCAGTCTAGTACCTGCACTCTTTTACTATGAATCCACACTGCTGTTACTCTAAACTTAGGAAAGGGTTTAGATATTTAACCACTGGGAAAGGGTTTGGCTGTTCAGGCTTTGGAAAAGGGTTTGAATCTTTAGGTTTTGGGAGAGGGGTTAGCTCTTTCACCATTAGGAAGGGTGCTAAGCTCTTTAGCCTTTGGGAGAGGGGTTAGCATTTGAGCTTTTGAGAAGGGGCAAGATTTTTAACCTCCATGCAATGGGCTCGCATTTTAGGCTTTTGAGAAGGGATTAAATCCCTAATCTCTGGAAAAGAGGTTTGACATTTAGGTTTTGGAAAGACAGTAGATACAATAATAAAATTTTGGGCAGGGGCTATATCTCACCACTGGGAAGGATCTTTAGCCTTGCGGAAGTGTTGGGTCTATATCTCTTTGGAAGAGACTAAGACTAGGCCTTCAGAATTTGAGCCAAATATGTTAACTGACATGACTGAATCTGTGCCCCAGGAGCTGGAGAAAGAGCGTACAGACCTTCTGGAGGATGTGATGGCCAACAAGCGCAAAATGAAGGAACTAGAGGACAACCTGCTGTACAGACTGACCAGCAGTCAGGTATCACTTGTAGAGGATGAAAGCCTGATTTCTGTTTTGGCCAACACTAAGTGCACTGCTGAGGAGGTCACACTGAAGCTCCAGAATGCTGC
>JAQQZR010000033.1:3232052-3244952 GCA_030068235.1 Notoglanidium macrostoma
CAGAGTTCTTGCACCATTCCGTGTTGATATAAACACACAGGCCACCACCGCGAGTCTTACCGCACAGAGCTGCTTTCTTGTTGGCACGAAACACAGTGAGCCCAGCTAGCTGAATGGTGGCGTCCAGAATGCTGTCGCTGAGCCATGTCTCTGTGAAAACAAAGACACAGCAATCTCTGAACTCGCGCTGGGTAGTCCCCTGGAGTTGGATATAGTCCAATTTATTGTTCAGAGAGCAGACATTGGAAAGTGTTATAGATGGTAGGGGCGGCCGGCTAGGATTAGCACTTAGCCTAGCACGGACCCCCGCCCGCTTGCCGCGCTTCCGCTTCCTCGCACACCGCTTTGGACGGACCCTCCCCCGGCCGCTGGCATCGGGCGACGCCAAGAACTGGAGGCCTGGTTTCCGCAGCAACCCGAGGACGCGTAGCGTTTCCAAGAGGTCATCCTGCAGATCGGTTTTTAATTATTTCTTAATGTCCAGTAATGTTTCTCGTGGGTAGACATGAACACCGTTTGTTTCGGTGTCCATGTGCCAACCAAGTTGCGCCAAGAAACAATAGAAGAAACAAATAGCACAAAAAAGCACCATTTCGGTTCCGGAGTGGCTGCTGCATTACTTGTCAGGGTTAGTCTTGATTGCAGACTCTATCTTGCTAGCCATGATAGCCATCGCAGGCTCACCCCTAATGTAGATTAGGCAGCAAAGTGCATTTAGTCAACATTGTTTGGACAGTGGAAGAGCCAGTATTGTGTGTATGTTTGTTATACTTAAGTCTGTATGTGTGTCCTTATTTTTCAGGGTAAAATCATAGTGCAAGGGTTTTTTTTTCAGTATCTACGTCTGCTTATTTATCCATCCACTCAGGGCCTTCCAGCTTACGACACCCCAGAAGTGTTTGGCTTGCATCCCAATGCTGACATCACATACCAAAGCAAACTAGCCAAAGACGTCCTGGACACCATCCTGAGCATCCAGCCAAAGGACAGCTCCAGCGGTGGTGGAGAGACAAGAGAGGCCGTGGTGGCTCGATTGGCCAATGAAATGCTGGAGAAACTTCCTCCAGACTACGTGCCCTTCAAGGTTCATCTTTATTTATTTTTTTGTAAATTGTATCATAACCTTTGCCTTGAGAATGACAGTATCCTTATATACCACAGGCTTCATCAGGAGTGATTTTATTTTACCCAGGTCAAAATTTAATTCAGAGCTTTACCTAAAATGGGAAAGAAGTGTTAAAATAATTTCTTCAAAATCAATCTTTCTGTGTATGCTAAGATCAGCCAGACTATTTTTTTTTAAATATTTACATACTGTATAATGACTAAGTAACTGTTGAAATGCAAAAATGGAGATGAAGATAAGCTATATTGGGTATTTAAATTGTACAATTAAAAATGTTTTTGTACTATTGACAAGTATATTTAATTAATCTAATCTAAAAATCGAATGATGCTAACACTCAAGTTTCTGCTGAGACAATTAGCACTGCATGGCTATGCAGTAGTATACAGTGACAGAAGAGAAAAGATTTATAATCACTCTATCTGGTTCCTTTCAAGTTTTCAGGGAATCTTAGTCAGTTTTTCTTACCACTGTCGCCTCTGGCTTGCTCAATAGGAATAAATTTTAATGTAGCTGGATTTCTATGAAGCTGCTTTGTGACAATGTCCATTGCTAAAAGTGCTATATAAATAAAAATTGAATTGAGACTGTTGTCTGCAGCAGTGCTTTAGAAGTGTTTAAGCTCTTTTTTATGTACAACTGCAGGTGCTTAAGAGACCAGCAGGCACTAATTGCTATCCACTTATTATTCCTCTCAAATTAGCAGTGACCCGGGTCACCGGCTGGTTTTTGCTCCCTCATTATTAACACTCTCTGAAGGCAAGCCTTTTAACCTTTACTGCCTAAAGCTTTTACGCATAGAGGACCAGACTAATCAAATCATTAGCAGGTGATAGCTGTTCAGAGAACATTGTTTGCTAGGAACATGTGCATGTTTTAAATGAATATGCACGGCCACAACAATTTTATTTAAGGTAGATTAGAAATGAATATGATGGTATTTGTGTGTTTGTGTGTGTATGATAGGTGAAGGAGAGGCTGATTAAAATGGGTGCCCTGCAGCCAATGAACATCTTTCTGCGTCAGGAGATTGAACGCATGCAGCGTGTGTTGGTCTTAGTGAGAAGCACGCTCACGGAGCTCAAGCTGGCCATCGACGGCACTATCGTTATGAGCGAGAGCCTGCGCGACGCGCTTGACTGCATGTATGATGCCCGTGTCCCCGCCCGATGGGAAAAGGTCAGAGATTTATATGTGGAATTAATAATTTATATAAATGTCCCTGGTTTATTTTTTAACAGCAGTCAGATGTTGTACGAACTGAGAGGTCAAAAGTGCAACTCTAGTGACGTGTGTCTGAATAATAAGAGAACTATCAGGGAAAAGAAAGGGTTTAATGACTTATATGAATATGAATGTCACTGGTAATCTTGTTTTTAACACACTTGTCATGTTCAGGTTCTTTTTATTCAGAGCCTTAATAGAAGAGATTGACTCTTGAATGACAATCAGATGAATATTGAACAATTCCTTGTGTGTGTGTGTGTGTGTGTGTGTGTGTGTGTGTGTATGTGTGTGTGTGTCTTTCTTGTGCTCCTTCATTTATGCTCGTTACTTCTTGTTCTTATTGAATAATTTTGTTTGTGTCTACTTGCTTTATTGTGTGTTTATGTTTGTTTCAGGCTTCTTGGGCCTCCAGCACGCTGGGCTTCTGGTTCACTGAGCTTTTGGAACGAAACCGTCAGTTTCAGACCTGGATCTTTGAGGGACGTCCGAACTGCTTCTGGATGACAGGCTTCTTCAATCCACAGGGCTTCCTTACAGCTATGAGACAGGTGACAAACACATTCCAGTATTGCTGTACTTGTGAGGACCAGACATCACAGTGGCATATGAGGAGCTTTGGTTTGAAAGTATGCAGGGTGTGCTTATATGTATGGAGCCAGACTTTTTAAGAGCACAGCTATGAGGCAGCTGATACACTGATACACTAACAGTCCGTTTGTACTTCTGTATAAGCAAATATAAATATGACGTTAAGTCAATTTCGATACCAGATTTCCCAATGTTTAGCTCCATTGTTTTGAGCCCTGCAGGAGATCACTCGTGCTAACAAAGGCTGGGCCCTAGACCGCATGGTTCTGTGCAACGAAGTGACCAAGTGGATGAAGGACGACATCACGGTGCCACCACAGGAAGGTGTCTACGTCTATGGTTTGTATCTGGATGGAGCCAGCTGGGACCGCAGGAACTGCAGACTCGTCGACTCCAAGCCCAAAGTCCTTTTCGAAATGATGCCCGTAATCAGGATGTACGCCGTGAACAATGGTGAGGCAGACCGTTTTGTTTTATAAATATTAAGTAACATGAAAAGTTTTTCTTAATAACTTCAAGAGAGAAACGGAGAGGCTGATGAGGGAATGATTATTTATAGCTGGATATTCAAGAACATTATATGTAACTCTAAACATGTTCAATGTGTCATTCTTTATTAAACAAACAATTGCAATCCTTGGCAAAACAATGAAGCAATGCATCAATGTAAATAACTTGCAATCTGACAGTTAGCACAATTATAACTAGTTCCTTGCTGTTTATTTCAACTCCCCAATTCAAAGAACTTTATTGCAACAAGTAATACAAATAATTATATAGTATATTGGGGCATTTATTGATAATATTAGTTCAGAAGGTTGCATTCCCCTTTCTGAATGTAAAGTTAATAGCTTGCAGGTCCATCCTATTTAACTGCCTACAACCTTTTTATATATTCAGCTTTTAGATTCTCTCATTTGTAATATTTGGCCTTCTGTAGGACCTCTGCTTTTCAACCGATTTGATTCTATTGCGGTTACTGTGCGTCGGACTGCTGTCTGATTTCATGTTCTTTAATTACATTTCACCTCCCATTGAGAAACCATGTGGGATGCAAACATTTCCTTTTCCAGTTTTTTAACAAAATAAATAAATGATGTATTTGATCCTCACATTCCTGTTTGTAGCTGAAGGGAGTTTGTGAGGTTCTTTCTGAGATGCTTTTCTGCTCCATATTATTGTAAAGAATAGTTATTTGAATTACTGTTGCTATCATGTCACCCCAAATCAGTCTGAACCACTTTTGTCAATAAGGCATTTCCATCAGCAGAACCTCTGCTCAGTGGATGTTTTTTGTTTTTCCCACCATTTTGTGTAAACTCTAAAGAATCCTGTGCATCAAAATTCAAGGAGATTAGCAGTTTCTGAAATGTCAAAGTCATTAAGATCTCATTTTTGCCATCCTTTCTTTCAAATGTGATATTAACATTATTAACCTTGGCACCATTTATGAAAATAAGCAGACATGAACAAATAGTTATGTTTTGAGCTTACCATAAGGGGGTCAATGTATAGTTTTATTTAGAAAGTATACTTGTTTTCAAAACAAAAAGTTTCCTTCTTATAAAAAGTAATGCAATTCAAACACTGGCTTTAAAAAGATTGCCACCCCCACATTTCTTTTAAGCTTATTTCATGGTGTCTGCAGGTTTTGTCAAGTTAAACGTAATACTATTTTGGACTTTTTTAAAGGCACTTCAAATGTAATTTGTCTTGATGATACACCAAATGTAAAAATGCCCATTTCCAGAAAATAATGAATAAAAACGATCACTCGAATGAGTTGTGAGGGGGAAATAGGAGCTATTAGCAGTCAGAAGCATTCTCAAAATCCTAAGAATTACTGTATGTCTTATGAGCAACACTATAAAATGGATTTTAATGTAGGTCTTGCGTGTCTGTTTCATACTGAAATGCTTCTACAGCAGCTCCTTAACTGTGTATGCTAATGAGCTGTAATAATTGATATGTCAAGGTATGTATGTGCCAAATACAAAATAAGAATAATATTTATTATTGTATATATTAAACATATGGTACTGTTTACAAACGCGATCTAAATAAATAAATACATTTATATAAAATGAGTCCATGTTAATGGTGCCATAGTTTTTTAATCCTTATTTGAATATAATAATAATAATATTTGAAAATTGATTGTTTTTTATTCCTTAATACTATAACCTGAAAGATATGGAGAACATTAAAAGAAAAAGGAAGTAATATTAATTAATTAAGGCTTAGCAAAATCTTATTACGTCTGTGAGAAACCCGTTTGGAAACCTGACTTCCAGTCCAGAATTCTAGTTTGTGTTCAGATCTGTCATTTTTCAAACCCACCTAACCGTTAAAGGCAAAAGAAAAAAAAAACTTTAATTGACTGTTCACCCCAGATACAGTAACTAGAAATTAGGTTTAAAAGACATTGTAGCATACTTTTAGGAATAATGGATATACATTTACTCACAAATTCATTCTTTGACAGGTTCTGATGAAATAATGTTGATAGGTGACTCAGATATTTCAATATTACTGTACTGATGTGAACAATGTTAAAAAGACTGGAATTAATCTAATATCATTGATGATTCTTAGGTGTGAAGGACCCTCGCTTCTACTCCTGTCCCATTTATAAGAAGCCCGTGAGAACAGACTTGAACTTCATAGCAGCTGTGGACTTGAAGACAACTCAGCCACCTGAGTACTGGATATTACGGGGTGTAGCTCTACTGTGTGACGTGAAATAATGTCTGTCTGCTAGATCTAGATCTTCTTACGACACTACTGAGAGTCAGAGCTGCCATTACAGCCACATTAATGGCTACAATAAGCTATCATCACTTATCTTATAGCAGCTATAAACAGCTTTTAGCTCACAAGCTTCTCTTCATTTTCTCTCTTGAAGTCATATTATTTAGTAATAAAATAAACTTGAGATTTAAATTAATCAGAATTCAGGAGCGTAATACTGTATGTGTAATTATAACAGAAATATAGCATTTAATTAAAATCTGAGTTTTAACCCTACTGCTTCCTTTTATTTCTGAAATTTTGTAAGCTTAAATATTTGAACTGGAATATTTTTATACTTATAAATATTCTGCACAATTAAATACTCTTTTAAACAAATACCTTTGCAGAATCCGTCAAATATAAGCCTCTGCACTGTACTTCCAGAACTCCGTGTACTGAGGCACACTTCGAAACATATAAAGCAGCTCATTAGATTGTCTTTTCCCAGCATGCTTTGTTCTCTTACTTGACAAACCTCAGGACCTCACGGCAGCAGCCGCCGCAGCTCGGAAAACAAGTACGTGCAAAGAAATGGGCACAGCTACGTTTGGTTAATTGGCATGATCGGGTGCACAAAGCTTCTTGTTAACTCGAAAATCCACAGCATTGCACAGATGTGCTACATCACACGCTTCATCTAATCACTTGTAAGTTCTTATTTATTCTGAAATCCTCTCTGTTGATAATGATGTGTTCTAATGTAATACTGAGTGCACGCTTTGTAGGGTGCCTTCTACTACAGACTGAGTTATGGGATAGCTATGTATGTGCTATAGCAAAACAAATGTAAGCCTAATCTATTCAGTTTATAATCCATTGCTTACCAGCAACTAGAGAGGATATTTCACCTTTGGAAGTTACCAGACTTTAAAATGATACAACTTTACTCATGCTTGAGATACAGTAGATGCAATAGCCTGTAGTGTCCAATAAACCAATGCATAGTGTAACATACCATAATTTTATAATGTGATGGGATTTCCCCATGCACACAGTTGGCAGGGTCATGTCCTTTTTCTTTTTTTTTATGCCAAATTGAGCTAGATTGGGACCAAGATTGCTGGTGGGAAAAGTTTTAGTCTGCAGAAATGATGATCTTGTTTAAAAGCATATAATCAGCATGAAAACTAATCAAACACTGGCTAGGGAAGACAAGTGAAAAGTCTTAAGAAAAACTTCATGTTGTGAGAGTGGCCATTTATACTATGCATAAGCTGGGCTAAAGAAAATATGAAAGAAAATACTGCAAAAACTGGGGGGAAAGTGGATTATGGAGAAAAAACTGCCATACCATGCCGTACTTACTGCGAATTAGAAATGTGGTAATCTTGTTTCCTACACATTAAGAAATAAGTCTCCTTTTTTCCATTGGCTGAAAGTTTTGGGTTAGTTTCAGGGCTTTTTGTGCTGTTTTTTTTTTTTTTTTTTTTTTAGTTATGGTTGGGATGGAAATCTTGCTGAGAATTTTTGAGACACATTTATTATCTGGCCTGGTTCCTCTAAACAAGATTACAAAAAAAACTACCAGATTTTCCTAACATAGTGTTAAATGTGGCCTTTTAACCATTAACACCAGATATTGATTACACTGACAAGCAAAGCAGGAATACGAGAGCTTTTCTGCTCATCACGGTTATAAAGAGTGGTTATTTGAGTTACCACTGACTACTTGACATCTCAAACCAGTCTGACCTCCTATATGATCCCCTCAGACCTCTCGCAACAACAAAGTCCATAACTGTTCTACCTTGAATATTTCTCAACAGGAGTGGTCCTTATGTGGTATAAAATGAAAGGATTTGTTGACTTTTACTATGTATCCATGCCATTTATGTTAAAAGCCCTCATCTCAGCCCCCTGTGGAGAAACCATTCAAAGAAAGAGATCATCAGAAGTACATATAAAGTTTAATGATTAAGGTTTTTTTTTTTTTTTTTTTTTTTTTAAAAAAAAAGAAACCAAAAACTTTCTTTTTTTTTTTTTTTTTACAAAATAAAAAAAACCCCAATGGCATTAATACATCAAAAACACTTTTTTGGGTGTATTTGGTTTTCTTACAAAATAATTGCTACCGTAATTACATGTTGTACCCTGTGCACAAACCCTGCTTATGAGAAGCTACCGGAATGCTATCGCTTGACATACATACATAGATCTCGTGCAGCTAAAGGACAAGGCGAGATTATTTACAAGCGTCTCTGGCATTCGACGTTCTTAATTGACTTTGTTGAGTTCCTCGTCTAATGGCATGATGTTCCCTTGTGAAAGCGACCTGGCCATCTCCGTATGGACGAAATAGGTTTTGAGTTCCCCTTTTCCCTTGACGTTGATGATTCCTCGACAAGAGCACATGTAGCCGAGTGTTAGCAAGATGCGACGCGTCTCCTCCGTCACCTTGGAAGAAAAAAAAACATGAAAAGGAATTGTACGCCAAGACACAGACAACAAATAATTTGTCACTGATGATCACAGTATTTTTATATGAAATGTCTAATGTATCAAATTGTCAGATATATAAATAGGAATGCATTGATACCAATGAAAGAGACAGCAAGAGAGAGAGCACTTCATTTGGGTCACGAATCATGGCACTCTGTGCTTATATTTAATCCTCACTTTACTCTGCCCACATGAATTGTGCTATTTTACTGCTACATATGCACAAACATAGTGTTGATGGAACATTTGCTAAGTATAAAAGGGATAAGAACTGAAGTAACCTGTATTTTCCCAAGCACTCCTGTACTGTCCATTCGGCTTGCTACGTTTACCGTGTTGCCCCAGATATCGTATTGTGGTTTCTGGGCTCCGATGACACCCGCGATCACAGGTCCATGGTTAATACCTGTATATGGAGAGAAGCACATGTTTAGCCTCAACACTGATAATGATAAAAAGGTGTTTTTTTTATACAACTGTTATGAGCATAAATTTCGGTTTATTTGCTATTTTGTTTTGGTTTGGTTATATAAATAGACAAATAGAATAGTCAATAAGAGAAATACTGTTACAGGTAGGCCATAAAAGTAATTGAACTTGATAGATTTTTAAACAACCATCCCCCACCTTGACTTCTAGGTTTGATTCGATTAGCTATAAAAATGTTACATGAGCAGCCTATTTTCATGGAAGATGAGCAAATCTGATCACATTTTATTTTTGGACTGTGTGCGCTATACACCCCAGCCTTAATTGAATAGCTGTAATTGAATTGATTTCATGCCGGCCAACTCTGTTCTTGCACACTGCCAAGCTAATTAATTTAACGAACAAACTAAAATGACATAACAGTTATGCTGATTTAACATTATTCTTTTATATTTATTTATGGACAGATGAACGGAGAGACCTTCACTGGGCCAGATTTGCACACATTTCAAATCATTAAACTGTAAAAAATAAAGAGAAGACAGCAGGCAGCACTAAGAAATAAGCTTCCAAGCACAAGCCAGAGCCAGTGAAATCCTCCAGCGGTGCTTGACCGCGCTGCCTGGAGCCCAAGAGGTTACAGCAAACTCATGGCTACTTGAATTAACTCCTGGGAAATTGCAAGCTTGGCTGTGGACTTCTGCCAGGCTCATCTTGAAATGTGCAGAATCAATATGAAAAAGAAGGTGCTTCCTGCATTTAATTGCTGCATCAATAAGGGTTTTTATCTCACTGAAATTTGGCATTGAGAAATACCAGGACTGGAATGTTCAGTTCTAATTTTGAGAAATGTCAACTCGGAAGTCTTAGATCTAATATGCAGGAGTTGCTATGAATAATGTAGCTTGTCCAGAGAAGCCTGCCATCTCAAAATGTGCAAAATCAATACATGTATTAAGGTTCAGGTTTAAGGCTAATGGATTTTCCTGCCATAACTATAACGTCCGATTGCCATCATTTGTTAGTATCAATTTCCTGCTGACTTTGCCAGGTCTCGTTCCAAACATACCAACTCTTAGCTTGAAGTCGTTGAAGGAATGTTTATTGATGACATCGAGCTTCCCGACCAGCGCAAAGGCGAACTCCACCATGGTTCCGATGTGCATGTACTGTCTGTCATGCTCCTGAAATTTCACACAGTGAATGAATTATGAACACTCTCAAAGCCATTAAACTCCAAGCCAGATGTATAATTTATTACAATAGGTTTGAGCTCAGAGGTGTCAAGAACAGCAAGTAATTCTGTCACACTCTCAGATCATCCCTTGATTTATTTTCCATGACTGCAAGATGTCAGAAGGTTCTAAAAGTAACATTAGCGGTTTAACTTCACAATATTGCTCTCTTTATTGAGAAAATGGGGCTCTTCACAGACCTCAATGGAACATAACACTCAATGTAAATGTAAAACGCAACAACCGATATAAACTGAGCTACAAAAAATGTTTCATAATGCTCCAGATTGCTTAATACTAAGTAGGATTTATGATTTGGGTATCAGTACTACTGGTACTCATGTAAAATGTAATAAATTTATAATGTAATATGTACTCTGAAAAAATTTGTATCAATGCATCTGTAATATTTACATTGTAATATTATACTATAATAACTATTACATTATACTATCATATATTTTATATAAAAGTAATAATAATATAGACCTCAATGGAAGTTTATAGGTATTAATAAAATATACTTCAATGGAATTGGACAGCCAACTCTACCCACCATGCCATCCTATTACCAATTATTCTGTTGCAAATTCATTGACTGTGTTACCTGTGCATGTTCGGGTGTGGCGTTTAACCCAGTAGCTGCCATGTATGTGCTTCCAATGGTCTTAATCTTCTCAACTCCACTAAACTTGGGTTTGGAGAGCAACTGCATAGGAAGAAGGAGTCCGTAACCAAACCGAGACATCACTACTTTTAATTTGTTATCAGTTAGCACTATTTATAATCCTCAGTCACCTCGTCAAAGTCAGCGATGATTTCATTCAGCAGCCTGAGACACTCAAGGCCTTCTTTGTTAACGTCCGACTCTGTGTAAAATTCTTTGAAGTCCGGGATGGAAGCGAACATCACGCACACCAAGTCATAGGACTGGTGATACAGATCCTGACACACACAAAGAAGTGAAAAGTGGGAATTGGTTCCAAGCTACTGCAGACTGATTTACACTGCTAAGCTATTACAGTCAAGAAATTTGCTTTTCTCCCCCAAGTCATTCCATATTTTTTTTCAGTTTTTCTGTTGTGCTGATGCAAATAACTGCTTTCATCATGCATATTATTGCCTAGTGTAGTGTAGGCCCTATTAAAATGTGTAGCTTGTGGTTGTAAACACCTTCAAGGTGTTCCAAGTGGGAGGATTCAAATGATTTAAATGAGCTGATTTGAATGTCTGTAAACTGAGGGTTTCCCAAATCCAATCCATGAGAACTTCCAGATGGCTTCTAGCACAAATGGGATATGGTCAAGTGCAAACGCTTTCACCCCCAGAATGATTCAAATTCTGAGTTCAAATTAAAATATACCTCTAATTTACATGTTATTAAAAAAATGAGTTATAACTTGAGATTAGAAATCAATCCATTAATTATCTATAATGATTTATCCGTCTGGGTCACGGGGGAAGCTGGAGCCAATCTCAGCAGACTTTAGGCGAGAGGCAGGGTACACCCTGGGCAGGTTGCCAGTCCACCACAGGGCCAACACAGACACACTCATACTCTCACTTATGGGCTAGAGTAGCCAGTTGACCTAATCTGCATGTCTTTGGACTGTGGGAGGAAACCAATGCATGCATGGAGAGAACATGCAAACTTCCACGTTCTCGGAAAGTGGAAATAGCAAAATAGGCCTTAATATACTGAACGATCTGATGGATGGAGGTGCTATTCTGAAAACCTGGCTATGTTTAGCACAGCTCCAGTGCTGTTGTCACCATGTTTTTAACATTTCAGAGTGCGTTCATTAATGTTTGGGACTACGCTTCCATGTTGTAAGGTGAGGTGTATTTCCATCACTCACCACTCTTTCCATTTACACTAGTTTCTGCCTCTTATTCTATTTTCCAGCCTCATGCTTTCTTTTTGTTCCATTTGATAGAATGGTACAGAACAAAATGATGGGAAATAGGAAGAAAAATTAACAGACCAGAACAAAACCACTGCCTGTCTTATGAAGAAATGAAGATGAATCAAGCCAGGCCCAGGTTTCTCTACCGTGAGCTCATGAAAAACAAACGTAAGTGATGTGGTTAGATCTGAGAAATATGATGTAGGAAAATGGATAAATGTTAACACTAACTTATCCTAACTTTCATATCTTGTCATGTCTTCATTTGTGTAATTTGGGCAATGGAATAAGGACATGTGGAGAGAAGATGTTAGTGATTCAAGGGATGCCAACTCACAATCATAGCTGGCAAAACCAAGCAAACTTGCATCAAGATTGCACCAATCACAGAAAATATACAGCTGGGGTTTATGGAATGTGCTTGACCAAATCCAATAATCTGAAGCTTAAAGGATAGAATTTTGTCATCACCATTGTGGAAATTGTATGACAGTACTGGGAAACTGTTGAATAAAAAAAAGGCTTACTAAGAATTCCAAAGCATTTACAATGGAAACTCCTTCCGTGAATGTTGAATAAATGTCTCCTTACAGAACGTGTCACCGCGTCGCCATGATTTATATTAATAATAATCTGATGTCAGAGCTGCTGTTATAGAAAAGTTCAAATGCCTTCTGATCAATCACATTTAATAATTCAATAGTGCATGAATTGCAAAATTGTAGTGGAAACACCTCAATTAATGTCATGTGTCCTTAGTCATCATTTCTTGGCTTTCTTACAATAAAATCCTAGGACAACCCTCCCCGAATAGCTGTTCTCTATAATACTTCATGTTTTCAAGAAACGTATATGTGTAGGAAAAGTTATATATATACATATATATAGTTTTATACACTACCAGTCGAAGGTTTGGACACACCTTCCCTTTCATAGGTTTTTCTTAATTTTTTTGTTTTCTACATTGTAAAACTATACTGAATACCTCAAAATATGAAGCAACACATATACTGAATTATGAAGTAAACAAAAAAGTGTAAAAAAAAAAAAAAAAAACCTAAACAAAATATGTTTCATATTTTAGATTCTTCAAAGTAGATTTGTTGATATCATTTGATTATATGACCTTGATGTTATTGTGGGCATTATCTTAACC
>JAQQZR010000033.1:3253796-3264932 GCA_030068235.1 Notoglanidium macrostoma
TCGCCAGTCCACCACAGGGCCAACACAGACAAACAACCACACATGCTCGCATTCACACCTATGGGCAATTTAGAGTACCCAATTGACCTAATTTGCATGTTGTTGGACTGTGGGAGGAAACTGGAGCACCCAGAGGAAACCCATGCGTGCACGGGGAGAACATGCAAACTCTGCACAGAAAGGCGCCCTGGGTGACCCAGGGATTCTTGCTGTGAGGCGACAGTGCTAACCACTGTGCCGCCCGAAGTTTGAAATCATGTTCATAAATGTTCATCATCTTCACTGCAGACATGAGAAACCAGCTAACATTAATTAAGCTGGCGTGACTTTTCAGAGAAATTTTATATCACGTTCATAAATGTTCATTTGCTTATATGAGCTAACTCGACAAGATTAATTAGAGGAATAAATTGATGATTTGCAAGTAAAGCAAATCTGACCTGAACCATCTAGGACCAATATAGCCAAGATGAGTGAAAACGCCCCTTTTTCTGTTATCATATGGTGACACTATACCAGAGACTCACTCTGTGCATGTGAATATCATTATAACCAATAAACTTTGAAGTTTGAGGCGTATCAATTAATGCATACTTGATACATTCGTTTTTTTTTGTCATACATATTCTGAATAAAACAACATAGAGCTTGAAGGGTGACTGAAATAAACAAGGATAGGTTTCCAAAAAGCTTTGTAGTTATGAGATCATCATAACTGAGAGATAATGAATACAATTTGAACTCCTGAACCACTCTCAAACCACTGAGTGTGTACACTACGAGGCTTTTTGGAAACCCATCCCAAGAACTGAATGTTTTTATTATGCTTTCACAAATAGTGGTTTTGCTGTATCTTGGCATATCAATCAAGTACAATGTTAAACTATTAAACATTAGGCATCTTTTTGGCATTTTCATTCATGGTATGTAAACATTTTTTAAATTCCAGATAAAAATTTTAAACAAAGTTGTCTGTGCTCATAGTAGTTGCAGTTTTGTATGGTAGGATTGGTCAAAGTACTTTACTGAGCTTTATGGATCTGCTTGCCAAGTGGTCATATTGGGACTAGGTCAGTGCATTCAGTAGGTTGTTTCGCAGTCAATAAGTTCTGTGAATGCATCGTGACAACAATACAATAATACACTGACATTAAAAAGCATTAACATTAAACACTGAAAACATGAAAACCTTTGTGAATCCTATATAGATAATTTTTTTTTGTTTCGATCCAATGCGTTTTTGAAATAGAGGGGATGTCTGGGTCTCTAAGGGCAGAGTCACGGGGAATGCAATGAGAACCAGAGTTCTGAGTTGTCAAAATAAGCATGACTGACATGTTTCACTATGGGGATACACCCCCTTGCATATTCACAGTAACTAACAGTATAAACACATAATATTACATCAGCCCTGAATGGAATGGTTTCAGGTGAACAGAATACAGATAAACAGAGAGGCTAGAAATAAAAGGCATGGCAAACTCAAAAATCTGTCAGGGAGTGAGTGGGTAAGGGCCAGGTAAGTACTGCAGGGCTGAAGAAAGAAGTAGGAACAGGTATGTAGATGGGTGGGTCAGTCAGGTGATGCAGAAAGGAATGAATGTCAGAGGGGATCTGGTAGACAGCTCGAGGATGGCAGGTCTGGAGAATTGAAGAAATGTAAATAGCCTGGGAGACATGAGGGCTGGAGATAAGGACAGATAGCAATGCAGACGCCTAGGAGAGAGAGTGTGGCTGAATGGAGGAACTGAGGAGCAGATTGTGACAGACTAAATGAATACGCGAGGAGGCATATCCCCATAGTGAGACATCAGAACGAGTGAGTTCCTAAAATAAGTGGAAAAAATCAGTTAGTGTGGAAGAAGAGTGAATAACTAGTAGCTATAGCTGTTGAACAAATGTAGAAAATGTAGCATAGAATTAAAATATTAGTGCATAACTTTGCCACAGCATCTGAAGTGGAAGCTTCGATAAAAAGTTGGCTCTGCAATGCTAGAAACCGGGATGAGGGAAGTAGCAGAAGGACCAGAAGATAAATCGAAGAGATCCACTGGTATCCCTGAATGGACTGATTTATATTTATTGTGTTTTAATGTGCTTTCTTTTTGCCAATGCTGTGTTTCTTAAGAAGCATTTCATTCAGTATGTCTTCAATCCACAAACAGTGTTGTACTCAATGTTTAATATATGTTTTCTTTATTTTCTCCTTTAACCTGGCTGTGAATAAATGCAAGTATTCAAAACATATGAGTCTTAGTTTATTACTGCTACTTTCAGAAAGTGCAATTATTCTGTATATGCATTAATAGGAATGTTGTGGTATATTGGAGGTACAGGACCAACCTAATTCAAGTAATTTTTTTATTTGTTGAGTACCCACAAAACATGCCCATGGAGACACTGGAGCACTGTGGTCTTGCAGTTTTCCCCAGTATGCCATATTGTCCCCACAGTGTTCCCACAGTATGCCTAGTATGCTGAAATGCCCACAGTGCTCTCACAGTACGCCCAATATGCCTGCAGTATGCCCACAGTGCATAGCATATGGCTCTTTCTCTAGCTTACCTGTCCAGGACCTTGTCTTTGTATAAGAATTTGCTGTATTCGTCAAGTAACGAGGCATGTGTCTGGAGGATGATGACATTGTAGGCCACAACTGCCATCAGCATGATAAGCATCTTCAGCTCGTAGTTGATCCTCAGGAATACAGAACAGGAGATAAGGCCCAGGATACAGCTGTAGATGAAGTACTGACGAAAGAAAACTAGGGTTACGAACATGAGGCACTAGTAGGCCCTTAGGGCTAGTAATATTATAAATGAAGATCATATATGCCATATATTAAAGTTCTATGCCAGCCCTCAGGCTCTAATTGCTTTGTCCAAACTGTGGAAGAATGGTACTAGTCAACAGTAAAATAACTCCATTTTGAAGTGTACAACTGGAAGCCAAATAAATCTACTTCATGGTTACGATTTACTTTGGGGTATCCATTCTGTATACAGGTCTGAGGAAAGCACAGTATGTCCAATAGGACACCAATAGGACAGGAGGTTACATCACTTTGGTTATTTGATGTTCATTATGATCCTTGAAAAAGGCAGCTGCTTTGTTTTTCAAAATTTGCAGAGAAATGGTAGCCCAAAATACCCATAGTCATAGTGAGATAATGATGAGGATGATAATGACAAGCAATTACAGCACCATGTACTTAAAGTCTGGTAACTTTATTTATCCTAATTCTTTTTAGTAGCCCCATAGGTCTTGAGCCCAGGCTTAATTTTCAAGGCAACAAACAAACAAACAAAAAGCTAGTCACTGTGAAATTCCAGAAACTTCCCTAGGGCATGAAGAATAAGAAATTATAGAAATGCTGTTAAGTTACATGGCCCTAATGCACCTTTTCCAATATACCTGAATTCATGTGAACGCAGGGACAGAGTGGACTCTTTATTCTCTTTACACAATATACTCACAGGAAGATAGAAATTATTCTGCTCCAGGAGAACTACCAGAACATCAGGTTGAAATAGTGTTTCGTTGGATATATTATGAATTGGGAGATGATGTGTCATATTGTCCTGTAGAAAGAACTGAAAAGAGAAGAAAGGAATAAAAATGAACCTATAGTATAAGGCATATGTCTGATAGTGCAGTCGTTTTTAATACAACAGTAACATTGAAAGCATTGTTTCAAACACCCGGCACCAACTTTTTTCTTCCTTTTTTTTTTAGAAAGTGTCAAAGTCACAGTGTGCTGAGGGAAACGTTATCATCTTCTACACTGTGCCTTTATGTCCTTAAAGTATATTATTCTTAAATTTTAATTAAGTTTATTATTGCATATTATTCATATAATCTAAGAATATACTTCAAAGTTGAAACTGCTGCCTAACTTAAATCAGAATTGAGCTAGGAGGAAAAAACCTGATGTGGTCTTTCCTCGAGCCGGGCCGCTGCCACCTTGCACTGCTGGATGTAACAGCAAGACCTAGAGCTGCACACTCAAGAGGATGATCTTCTACGAACTGCACAGCAGTCACTTCAACCCGGAACAGCTCACCACTGAAGAAGTCATCCAGCTCGTGACCATGGACTCGTGGAGATGATGGCCCCCGCATCTGCCAAAGAGCTGGTCGATGCCCTGGAAACCGTCCTATCTATCTTGGAAATGAGCCACTCCCAACCATGACCTCCCCTTCGGACTGGGCCTCGATTCCAACCAGCACACTAGC
Organism: Notoglanidium macrostoma; assembly: GCA_030068235.1. Classification (NCBI taxonomy): domain Eukaryota; kingdom Metazoa; phylum Chordata; class Actinopteri; order Siluriformes; family Auchenoglanididae; genus Notoglanidium; species Notoglanidium macrostoma. Next base: position 3,258,032 of record JAQQZR010000033.1, read on the forward strand.
CAAGCACCAGTGGAGGCCAGCCCTCATCATAAGATGTATCCATGCCCACAGAGCCAGAACAAAAACACAGTGCACAAAGCCCCAGCCCTGGGATTCCAACTGCCATTCTCTGGCTGGATGGCTCATCTGTGATGGCACTCCTGAACACTGGCTGTTCTATTACCCTGGTGTGGCCTCTGACAAGTCATCCGACAGTGACCTGGGGGTCCATGGGGATATCCTGGAGGTTTGACAAGGGTTTAACGGAGAGGAGTACCCTGTTATCTACATCAGACACAAACTCACCCCTACAGAGCAGCGGTACACGGCCATCAAACTTGAAGCTCTGACTATTAAATGGGAGGTGGAACAACTAAAGTACTACTTCACAGGCTGCCAATTCACCTTTATCACCGATCACGCTCCATCCAGTGGCTGGCCAGAAACTGGGACAACAACAACAAGGTCACCTGCTGGTTTTTCTCCTTACAGGGGTTCTCTTTCAAAATGGGTGTGAAGCACGGCAACGCAGATGTCCTCTCATGCAACTATGACACCAGCTCAGAGCTTGGGGGTGGGGGGGCAACTGTGTTGACAGCGGTGACACAGCTCCACCATCTAAGAAGGGCAAATGCTCCTTGCCTCACTGTCAGCTGCACTTCAGCCCTGCTATGCTTACCAGCTCAGAGCCTAAGTAGCGCGCACCCAGCAATACCCACCCAGGGAGGCTTGTGGCTGTGAAAATCAGCATGTCTGGCACTTACTTTCCATCTACTGTTTGAGAGAAAGGATGACACTATTAAAGGGATACAACCTGGCAGGTGTGGTGAATAAGGCACTGCTACTAACTCCCTGTGTGTGTACTCTGCCTCCTTAGATACTTCGTGAGAGCACAACAGCCTGAGTGAGCACTACTGGGAAAGTCAGCCAGAGATTGCCGTGCTGCTTGATTACGAAGCAACCCAGCTGCACACTGCCGCCTTTCACATCTCAGCTTCGGCTGCCCCGATCCTTGGACCACAGTGGGAGTTGACCTCCGCACCCAATACCACCACTTCCCCTTCCACTGTATTGATTCTTCCCCGCACCAAGAGACACTTAAATTTCTGTGGCTTTCTTAAGTTTTTTCCATTTTTTCCCTGCTTAGTGTTTGGTTAATAAAAGGGCCTCAGTGTTGACCCGCTATCCTGTGTCTACATAGTGGACCTTCAATTTTTGTTTCTTATTATGTTTGGAAAGTTCATGTGCGAAAGTGAAATGAAATTTTTAAATTTCATATGCAAACATGAATAAAAAAATACTTGTAAGAGTGCCACCAATAATCTGGCCAAGGTTGATTGTGATATTTCTTGTTTAAGTAAACAATTGTTATCATTTTTAACTTTGTAACTCTGTGATATTTTGTGTTACAAACTAACAACCACAACAAAAAAACACAAATGTAAAGTTTATACTTTGCAATATGGCAACTTAGAATATATTTTAAATTTGTTAAATACAGATGGGCAAAAAATTTGCATAAGACCCTTATATGTAAACTGTTTGCGCATTATTGTAGAACATTTTGCATTGTGCTCATGATGTAGAGATGTAGAATGATGTAGAGCCAACTGTTACAAATTCAAACACACATAAAGACAGACACACAGCTGCATTCATTCATTCATTTCTAAGTGTTTCCAGTCTGAAATGCTCTTCTATGCTTAATGCTGAATTTTCTCTGAGTACCAGACACGTTAAACAAAAAAGATGTGACCTTTTCGTTCAAACAAAACACTAGACAGCTCTGTTATCTGTCCTTTTTCTGGAATTCGTACTTCGACAGCACAATGTGTGCTTAGTCTAAAGTTTCTCTTCCGAAGACATTTTAAGGGAAAAAGTATGATAAGGAAATGAATCCACCTCGTTCTCGCTCATTACACCTGCGACTGAATTTCGCATGCATCTTCTTAGTTACTGCTGATGATGTGTTATGGATGTGTCAACAAAGCAGCTAAAAATATCAGCTGAAATAGAGATCTAGAGGGTGTTTCACTCTGTGTAAGCAACAGACACAACTGTCACTAATAAGGCTGTATGAATTCCACAAATATCCAGAATAATCCACTATAATACATTTGTTTACAGCAAATAATCTCATGTAGATGCCAAGAAATAAAACTGTTATTGATGTCTTTTTAGCTTTGAAAGGCAGAGTGCTAGTATTAGACCACTCGCTAGCCCATTTACACCAAAATTCCTCAATTTACAGGTAAGACCAAATAGTTAACACTTGGTTGAAAGAAATAATATCAAATATCAAATAAACATTAACACCAGCAGGTTTCAGTGCACTTTTGCATGATTGCATAAATGACAGTATTTTTTTTATTAAATAAAGTTATATAACTAATATTGTGTGATTTTAGGAAGCATATGTAGATATAAAAGAACATAAAGCAAAATTGAATGCAGCTTGACGCACCATGTTGAAGATAGCCATGACGAGGATGAGGGTGGTGGTGGCCATGGTCAGGGTGAGACGAGGCCACGGCTTGTTCGCAATGATGACCGAGGATCGGAGAATCCAGATCCATGAAGCGGATGCTGTCTTACTGCAATGCTTAACAGACCATGGAGGTATATATATATATGAGGCAACTGAATCAAAAGAATCTATAACTTTCTATTTAATGTTATTCCAGTTCCTTTAATTCAAAAACTGGTGAATGCATCCTTACACTGATATCATACATTGAAACTGAATCAGACTAAAACATGAAAAAGAAAATCACAAAATAATGTAATGTCCCCAAATTAAATATTATAGAAGTGTGATCCAAATGTAAGTATCATATAAAAAATTCAAAAGCTAAATCTAAATAATAATAAAAAAAACTACTGATCAATGGATGTCTGAGTGGGAGTGGCCTAATAATTTAATACGATTTAACCATTTTCAGTAGATTATGTGAATTCTGTTGCCAACATTTTACAACCTCTGAGTGAGAAAATTCATCTAAATGCTCTCAATCTTATAAATCCAATGGACTTTGACTAGTTATGATATTATTTCATAACATGAATTAGGACAAGATACTAAATATTAGCATGTTCTACTCATGTTAAGCAGGATCCAAGTTCTGATTTTAATTTGGTATGATAAGCTTAATAATTTCTGAAGACAGGCAAACATTGCATTGTACCAGAATGCTGTTTAATTCTTGATTCTGATTGGTCAGAAACTGTTAACTAATTTTATATAACAGCAGCGCTGAAGATCATTTTGGCTGCAAGTCAAAACAGAGATCTATATGTGACATGTGATGAACTTGTTCTAATATGTTATCGATCCTGTACTAACAACTTACACCTGAACTTGTATAGTGGACTATACAATTATGGACTATAGCGAACTACGCCGATTAAGTACAACAACTAAAAAAAACATGTGATTTGGTGAAGTTTCTATAATGTTTCTAATGCAATTAAAAAGCTAGAGTCAGATAGACAACACACTATGGGCCTACTTTTATTATTATTATTATTATTTTTAAAAAGAAACAGTTTCAATTTCTCAAAAAGTGCATAAGCTTCTATATTTGTCTCAAATGTCTACAAGAACATGTGAATGTAATCAATCCCTTTGTTCCTTGTACCAATCAGCCATAATCTCTAAAAAGAACTAAGTGTTTCTACATTTATAAAATATAATCCTGAAAAAGTGAGAACGTGTGCCCCAAGATCCTTCATGGTTACCCCATATTTCAATAAATGCATAAAATTATATAAAATTTATGTATATATTATAAAATATACAATAATGTGCTGGCAGTTGTTGTTGTTTTTTTTCTCCTTAGGGTGATAAATCAGTCCTAACAGTAGGATACTGTTGTCAAATGAACCTCCTGCACAATAAATAGCATTCAACAAGTTGAAAAATATCCAACATGGATCTTAATTCTTGGCAATTTTCTTTTCTGTGCTTTCCCCCCAAGGAACACGTAGCAAGTAGCATAGAAAGTTTACTGCCTAAATGTGAAGTACGGTCACGTCATGTCAATTTACCAGCAAACTACAAATAATTAAGCTTAGGTTGAGTTATTCTTATGAAATCCAAAACTATTTCGCCTTGTCAACAGAACTGGGTTGAAATTTTATATTACACTTGCAGACTTTATTTATCTGTCAATAATTTCAGTTGGCTGATATAAATAAAAGTTTGCCAGCATCATAAACCAATAACGATGGCTAATGCTTTGTTTTACCTGATATTACTTACTACATTGTGTAGGGAACAAAAAAAAATGGGCTTTGCCTATTAGAAGAAAATAATTAACAGTGGGGTGTTGTGATGTGGCTGGCTGCACAGTGGTATTACTGTCGTTACCACAAAGTTGATTATTTTCTAAAAACAGCTTGCAACTCCAACATACATTGTTTCCCTAGGAATGACTTCAAGGTATTTTTGTATTGTTTTCTTTTTGCTGCATTTGTATCTTATTTGATTTTATGTTTTGAACTTATGATACAAACCCATAATATAGCCTAGACAGGTTCAGCTTCATCACCTTGAGGAGTTCCCCAAGGGTCAGTACTAGGTCTACTCTTATTCTTTTTAATTATCAGTGTATCTCTTATCAGTGCTGCAATGGCAGCACACAACTTCACTTTCTCCATGTACATTGCAAATCTCAAAAAAAAAAATCTTTACAAAAGTACTATGTGTCATTACACCATTTCATAAGTCACTCTGGTCATCTGTCATTTCACTAAATGGAAATGTATATGTTTTATCTGAAAAAGTAAACTGGAAATTTTGTTTAAATGTTTAATAGCTATTGAATCAGGAACTGTTGTTGATTTTTAGACAGTACTCTTTACTAGCGCTGATAAAAATGCAGGTGTCGACCTTGAGTAAATTGCCCATGAGGTCAATGTTGACATATCGGTATGCTTTCAAGAGTGAAAAATAAGGACAGCAGGAAAAATAAATCCAGCACCATATTTCAACCATGTTTGTGTTATTGCCAGGTCAGATGTTTTTGTTGAGCGTAACAGAGTCGTTCATCTTTTTATACTGGAATAATAGGGCTAAAAATAATAAAAGACCAGGCCTTGCCTCCATGTATAAATAAACTGATAACCCTCAAAACTGACTGCATCTTTTACAATAATGTATATGGTGTCAGCGATCGATAAAAAAATTGAAGCAAACACTGTATTTCAGATTAAAATCTAAATTACATCCAATACATTTATTTCAACTTGAATAATGTTCTTACAAATAATATTGAGTTGAATTGTGTATTATGCTTTTATAAATGGTGTCATGTGCATAATCGATGTGTAACCAAATACGAATACATTATTACATCATTCAGATTAAACAGATAATGTGTTCTAAAGGGATTGAAATACAGAAAGAAATGAGGTGCACCAAGTTGTGAGAGAGGGAGGAGTTAACTTTCAAGCGAAGGCAAACATGTGGTCAGACATGAAGCTTGTGGAACCAACAAAGACTGCATTCAAGTTACAATTGTTTTTTTATTTTATATTTTGGGAAATCAAGCCAATGAATTTCTTTAGAAAACAGCAGAAGCAGTTACAAACATGCCTAAACACGCCTATAATTGAGAACAATTATGAACTGGAGTGATGTGGCTGAGGTTGAGGTTGAGTTCACACACCTTGGTGACATTTCTCTGGATATTTTTCCAGTGGTTCCATGGTCATAGTGGAAGGCTTTGTATTTAGGTAAAAAAAAAAAAAAACTTCTAACTTCTAAGATGTAAAATCTACTAAGTTCTAGTAAATTGTGCTACTCTTGGTATAATTATTAATACATTCAAGGTAAAGAAGTGGGTAAGATTGATATTCTGATTTTCAGAACCTGATATAAAAGTAGACTTACCAAGAGATGGCCAACAAAGCAGATGAGCAGAATCACAGAGAGGATTAGGAAGGCAATCCCGAATGAGATTCCCAATACAGCGGTCCTGCAATTCATTACAAACCATTTCAACACTAAAAATTTAAGATAATTGCAGCTGCTTTTGGTGCAAAAATTTAAATTAAAGGTAGTGTTTATAAGGCTGCATAGGACCTTCATGACAAATGAAATAATGAAAACTTTGAAAAATGAAATTGATAAACTTTGTTCAATCAATTTAACAAGTTGATGCCACCTTAACACATATTTTTGCTCATAAAAGGTTATGACATTTTCAGTACTGACCTACATTAGTATGTCATAGACTTTGTAGCTAAGTGTACCTTTGCTGTTATATTAAAAACGCGACTGTCATTATATTGCCATAAGTATTCATTAAATTATTATTACAGTGCCATGATTGTCACTGTTAAACCTTCACTACGTAAAGCCCCTTTAACATATGAAACTCATTAATGTATCAGGTAAAAACAACATGAGATTTCATTCTCACTTTGTCTTCCATAATAGTAAAGTAATAGGTGTCTTGACTTGCTACCTGACCGTATTTAATGGGATGCTATGGAACGCAAGCTGAGATGTGTAAAACATGCAAGATTGGATATGACATATAATTCACAAGTGGTCCGAAAACAAGACCCTGGGTGCAGCACTTTTTCTCTAGGCAGCCACATGTGCTCTTTCTTCATAGGGAAATATCTAAAAAGATGCTGTTGCTCAGAAAAAAGAAATGCTATATGGCCCATACAGTAGTTCCATTGCAACATCACTGCATCAGCATTTATGTCACCGCCAGCAACGTCAGGACCGGTCACAACATGTTAATCCAATGCTTTCAATTCCCACTGGAGCTGTGGCAAAAGATTACTGTCGATGTCACTGTTATGGGGAAGGATTCCCGAGGTGGTTAGTTGATGGGAACCCTAACCTGTCGGCCCAAAAGAGCCAGATGTAAATGGAACCAAGATGCGTGAATGAATAAAATGAGAT
>JAQQZR010000033.1:3265578-3283080 GCA_030068235.1 Notoglanidium macrostoma
CTCTTTTAAAGTAATAAAAATAAAGAAATAATTGAATTAGAAGGTGACCCCAAACTTTTGACCGGTAGTGTATGTAGCCTCATGAAAAATACCCATAAATAAGAAAAAATATTATTGTGACCCATAATTTGACCAACATTGTGATAATACTGTAATTATACTGTTCTTATTCTGAAATAAAAGGACTCACTTTGGCAAGACAAGAATTTGAACTATGAAGATGCAGAAGAAGATCAAGCAGGCACAAGTGACGTAGTACTTGAAAGTAGGCAAGGTCGTTGCTCTGTACTGTGAAATGAAAATATGAAGCACTTCTGAGAAATCCAAATAGGAATCTTTACTCATCAAATGCATGGGAAAATTTGCAATTCATATACACAAGAACAAACTCAAAAGCGTCGCAGAAGACTTTTTTGTGTAGTATATTAGCCTTTATTACAGTATTTGGTCCCTTAGCATTCTATCAAGATGTTTGTTCATTTTAATTTTTATTACATTCTTGAAGTTTTGAGACAGCTATGAAGTACACATTCATTTATATTAATTTAGCTGAAAATGTGGGCTTCTTATATAATTAATTTAAAAGAGGTGTACATTAGTGCTTTATGACAGTATTATAAATGCAACTTTATTACCATTTTAGTTTAATGACACTAAAAAATCATAAAGGCAAAGGCATTTATACTACATAAAAAATGTATACCACCTCACAAGCTTTGACATTATCCCTATAAAAATGACTGCTGTACAAATGTCATGTATAACCTTTGAGGGTTTTATAAAGTTCCAAAGCAGAGACCCTTGAAATAAACTGTTAGCACGTAATTGTCTTGTGCATTGGTATCCAGTACAGTAGTTCTTCAAATATACATGCTAACAATTAATTGAAGGGTATCGCCGCTGAAAGCTTCATAACTTCATAACTCATTGTTGTATAATGTCATTTATACCTTGCATTACTTCATGTAAAATTTATGAATGAAGTTAGAAAGTAGGTAGAAATAATAGTGTAGAATAATAGTGTACTTGCTAATAATTATTTGAAGGTTATTTATACTGATACTTCATAACACATTCATAAACCTTACATAATTCATTACTGCATAAATCTATACACTGTATTACTTTTTATGCAATACTTGTTAACATTTTATGAAAGTTCAATGTAGGTTCCATTCAAATGTATTGCAGTAGTTATTAACATAACAAAAAACTCTTGTGGTTTAGTACATTTTGTTAATTACTGTCCTTTACATTTAATTTATGAGTAGCTGTAGTTCAGCTAGTTATAATTGCAGAGTAACATGCCCAAAACATCTAATGAATAGGAATATTAGCACCTGCTAAACATCAAAAACACAAACAAAAATATACAGTAAGTATAATGCGATTTACAGCTTACCTCCTTTTCTAAAGTTTTGTTGTGAAAGAACAATGATATTCTCTGAATGTCCTCTGATTTCAGCCATTGTCTGAAAGACAAGCACATTTGAGATTAGAATATAGGTTATATCTATAAAACACTAAATACTTTAAAGTAAATACTTTAAATGCCAATGCAAATAAGCACCTACTTTTGGGAATTTATACCATCAAACGTCCGTATCATCCGTTCATTTAGCTCCTCCTCAAATCTCTTCTTCTGAGATTTTGTTCTGTGAAGAAATAAACGTTCGAGTACATTTTCCATGTGCTGTGTGAAACTACATTTTCAGATCTTTGGATAATGAAAAATGATTTGCATCAAGAGTCTGCATCACCACATTTGAGCATTTTGTAATGCAGCACTTGATGTTCCTAAAATTTGATTTGAAACAGTCTGCATAAAGTGCCAGAGAGCATGAAGAGCTTTAAAAGCCAATAAAATCACTACAAAATGAAACAGTATAGTGATACTGAAACAGAATATGCCCCCCACTCGCTCAGGCTTTATTTTGACTGGTACATTTTAGACTATTGGTAAACATAGTGCTGCACCAGACTAAACTGAACAAAAGTTTTTAAAACAAACATGTCCTACCTTTCTGAGCGTCTCTGGAAGTGATACTGACCCAGTGGCACATCCTATGAAAAATTACACAGTAATTACTATTATTACAGTGTTTAATTGGAGTGATTAAGTGGTGTAGTGTCTGATACACTACGGATTCTTTTTTAGAACATTACCAGAGTAAAAAAAATATTTCCACCTATTTTAGGGGTGCCTTTGTTCAGCATTTGACACAGACTCCACTTGTTTTGGGGGTGCCATGTTCAGCATTGAAATTATTCTTGATTATACACTTCACAGTGGTGGTCAATGATTCCGGGCTACTGAGAATCTGCAGTTCTGTTCTAAGTTTTTCTTTCTTTTTTTTTAACCTAGCCTACTAGGTTTAAATGTTATAATTTTAATATATATGCTGGGATTTGTTTTATTAAAAAAGCTTTTATTGTGCTGTCAATCGGTGGTGTGGTGGTTAGCACTGTCGCCTCACAGCAAGAAGGACCTGGGTTCGATTCCTGGGTCGCCCAGGGTGCCTTTCTGTGTGGAGTTTGCATGTTCTCCCCATGCAAGGGTTTCCTCCCACAGTCCAAAGACATGCAGATTAGGTCAACTGTCTACGCTAAATTGCCCATAGGTGGACTGGCGACCTGCCCAGGGTCGCCCAAAGATGCTGGGATTGGCTCCTGCTTCCCCATGGCCTAGATGGATAAAGCGCTATAGATAATGGATGGATGGATGTGCTATCCATGTTATCTCTGTACAAATGTTATTGTTGAGAGGTGTGAATTCTTTGCCCAGCAGGGGGCTCACACCCCTCCCATTTCCCTTCACCCTGCTCACAAGCAGCTAAAAACAGAATCAGGATGCATTACATATAGAAACTCAACGGTGTCCTGATTAATCTCATAACAGCCTTGCAGCGTTAAAATAATTCATTTGTACTACTCGCTGAAAATGTCCGCTGGTGGAATGGTGCAAGAAAGGGTTAATTGATTTATTGGTATCTCATTTTCTTTATTTACTTTTTCTTTATTTTATTTATTTACTAAACCTGATAATTGGTAAATTGTTATAATTGTTGTGTCTGTGACATGGAACCTTGTTAATTGGTTAATTGGAATTGTCTATCACTAGATTTTATTTACTAGGTTTAATTTTATTGTATTGTATTTATTTTATTGTTTTATTGTATTATTGTGTCTGAGACACTGTGATAATTGTGTTAATAGTGTCTATCACTATGAAACTGTGACATAATTGAGGCAGTGGTTAAATTGTACATCACCTGGTACACTGAGATTGTGAGCATATTAAAGATGTAGGAATTAGTTAAGTAATATAGTGGTTTATTGGTATTTTGTGTGACATTCTGAATGTAAACTCAGGGCAGTGGTGGCTCACTGATTAATGCTTTTGGTTACTGAGAAGAATTTTGTGAATTCAAATTCCAAAATCCCCAAGCTGATGATGCTAGGATCTTCAGCAACTCCACATTTATAAGTCACTTTTGAATAAAAGCATCAGCTGAATGAATAAATGTAAAGGATAAAATGTTTCATTTATTTTGCTTGATCAGTATAGAGCCTGCCATACTAAAATTGTGTTAATTGGGAAATGAATACAGTATGTCAGCTACAGTGGTTAGTTGATCATTAATAGCACATTGAAACTCAACCAGATGGCACTTACAGAAGTGTTAATTTTGCCATTCTCATTGGTCATGCTGTCTCGGTGGTGCAGATTGGCAAAGGGTTTGGCAGCCCCCCACGACTCCAGGTAGCGAGTCATCCTAACAGAAGCTCTCATCTTTGCTCCATCCAGTGTGTGTCGGGGTCTGTAGTGATGCTGTGGACTCCTCCTCTCAGCCTGTTCAATCAGGGAAACATTAGAGATTCACAGAAGTGCATAAGTAGATTGACACGTTTACAGAAAATAAAAAATGTCTTAAAATGCTTATAACATAAGACTGTAAATTGCTTGGTCAGATGGTTTTGGTTCATTTTCTATTACAGCAGCTCTGACTGCAAGGATGATATTAATGTAGTCATACTAATATGTAACCATGTGTATAGTAATAACTTACACAGGAACTTGTAAGCTGGACCATCATCTAAAAATGGTTCTAGTAATTAGCAAACAATTTTGCAAGAAAATTTTGCAGAACATTTATCTAGATATCATTCCTGGAGTGGCATTATTTTATGCTCTACCTTTGGGTTGATTACTAGGTAGGTTACTACCCTATGCTCTTTCAGATAAGGGTCTCGTTCATGGCCATAGCCATCCTCCACTTTATATGCTCCATTCAGGTGCTCCATTGTGATCGAGGTGATATGAACACGTCTGTTTGTGAGCATAAAAAAAGAAAAGAATAAAAATAAAACATCTTGTGAACATTGGTGTGGAATAATATTCATCGTAATATTTAAACAAAGCATACCCTGGTACACCACCAGCCTCCATGTGATTGGCTAGAGTCACATCATGTGACCAAACATCGTACTGCCACTTCTGGAGGCCGATGACACCACAGAGAACATTGCCAGAATGAACCCCGACTCGCATGTTGATGTCCACGCCGGTGGCATCTCGCACTTTTCTAAAGGAGAATAAGTCAGTGGTTTGTTACACGCACCCACACTCACACACGCGCGCACACTTTTCAGCATCTTTGACCTTACATGCAAATATGCAAAATAGGCTTTGTAATTAGTTTGGTCTTTTGCAACACATTATAAGCTAAGCGTGTGTAGTGAACCAATGAGAACAAGCTCATGTTTGTGAGTCTCATTGCCTATGGGAGGAATTGTAGCCTTGACACAGTAACACTCCTGAGGGAAAAGATCACAGTGCAGAGAAATGCTTTTCTCAGAAGTGTTTTTTTACCACACACTGCTTGCAAAGGTCACAAGCAGAAAAAGCAAAATGCACCCCAGACAGAAATTACACACTCATGGCACTTAAAGCAGAGATGTTTTTTGAAAGTCAATCATCTACACTACAAGCCAAAATTTAGGCACACTAACATTTGTATGAAAAAACGTCTTTTCTTTTTTTTAATATGTAGCTGTATTGCAATCTGGAACTTGTGTCAAATGTTTGTTGTGTCCACTAGCCTATTTCTACGTTGGGTCTCTCAATAAAATCAAGATGCACATTGCTGGAAAATGGTGAGAGAGAAAAGGAGCATTTGTTTTGTAGACGCTAACAATAAAACCTGACCATTTTCGTCAATCCTTGAAGTGAATTTGTAGGGTTTCTTTAAACTGTGATAAAAGCATTTACTACAAAGGATCCTTCTAAAAGCATTATTGAAAGGAACAACTAATGGAATAGAAAAATGGGACCCAGCAAATGCTTCTACAAATATCAGTGGTGAATCATACACGTGCTGACTTTACTTCAAGCACAAAATCACTTAATAATAGTAACACCAAATGACTGATATGGCAAAACAAACAAACAAACAAACAAACAAACAAACAAACAAACAAACAAACAGACAAATAAATAAATAATAATAATAATAATAATAATAATAATAAAAATGATAATTGTTATTCCAGCTGCAGGAAACAGAGAGTCGTTTTCATTCTTTATTTGCTGTTCAAACTGTTTGTTTTATGTCCTTTTTTCTCTTTCAGGCAAACAATGACTACACTTGTCTAATGTTAGCTAAGTTGAACATACACTGATAGATTTTATTTCATCTTAATGACTTCAATGCATTTTCTGTTTACTGCGACATAAAGCGAGGACACCATGTCATTCATATTTCAAGTGGTTAAATTGAGTCAAAGCACTAGCACTGGTCAAAATATTGCTAATATGAGATGGAGGAAGGTGGCTGACAACAATCCATGCCTAAGCAGTAAGCAATCTGCAAATTGCCCAAAGACTCCTTCCCTTCATTTGCAAATCCACCTATTGATTTATTACTTTATTGCTTTATTCTGGTCAGGGTCACAATAAATTCCAGGAATGTGAGGTAGGAATGAACCCAGTCCATCAAACCAAGGGGTTATCTGGGTTATGAGGTTAGCAACATTACCCCCAATGGGCAATTTTAATAATGGAGGCATGGGTAAATATTGAAGTCAATGCACACAAGACTCAGAAACACATGGTATTAGTGAACATGACTTTGCAAAAGTACACAAAATGTACACTCTGACCCACGACTGATTCCTTCCACAGTATGTCAATTTGTTTTTCGTCCTATTATTAGTAAACCCTTGAAATGGTAGTTCTAAAAAGCTTAGGTACTTTGATTATTGAATGGTTACTACCACAGATAATCATTCACTTGTTTTGCCGGTTCTAACATTCAATTAAACACCAAAGCCTTGATTTGCTAAAATCCCAAATAAAGAGGCTAATTTGCGTGTGCAGTCTAATAAATTGCATGTTCGGGTGATGCGGGTGATTTACATTGAACAATTGTATGAACAATGTAACATGGGGTGGGGTGGGGGGGGTTGTAAAGGTGGTGAGATGTGCCAAAGCACTTTTCACAGGCTTTTGGGGGCTTGAGCATATATCCCATATAAAAAAAAAAACAACTTGGTGGTAATATTATCATGTTGTAAACAGTACAGTAAACAGAAACTTTAAAAAAAAAATTTTTAGCATAATATTACTTGATTTATTCTTACAATGGTGTAATGTGGCGGGAGGAAAATTTAATACCTGCTCTTCAGACGTATTCTGCAGTCACATTGCAGGTGCTACGTTAAGCTATTTGTATAGACTCTGCCCTTATATTTTGTTTGTCAAGGTAGAAATGCCTCAAACTGCATCTTCATTATGACAAACATGAAAAACTGCCTCATTTTATACTGTGTGCATTAGCTGTAATTCTACATAATTTATACATGTAACTACTGAAGATGTTTTCCTTACATACTGGTTTGTACATAATGGTTTATTTCTTTCTTTCTCTCTCTCTCTCTCTCCATGAGAGCTGCTGGCTAGAGCACTGACACGGACCACAGCTGAAGGGACGTTCGCTCAGCGCCATGGCCGCCTCCCACACCTCAGCTCCGGCACCCTACACCCCGGACCGTCGTGAGAGCTGCATCTGCACCTAGACTAGGACCTTTTCCCCCCTATTCACTGCCCTGACTAATTCCCCACATGCAGAGCACTGTTTGTTGTCTTGAACTCTGGTCTCCCGTGTTGTCTGTGTGTCGTTCCCAGTTTAGAACCCACAATACTTACTAGACAGAAACTGTCCACTTATTAAAAAGTGTAACTTCTATATAAGTTACATAACTTATATACATAACTATATACACTACAAAACTTATAATGGTCTGTCCAATTTACAAAGTCATGGATAAAAACATCTTTCGAATAAGTAAAATTGAATTGAAATGTCAAATGACAGCCCACACTGTTGATGCAGAAGTGGGAACGTGATGCACCACTATGAAACAAAAACATAACCACTTCTATATGTTATTTATAGTAAGCGAATGTATCCCTAAAACCATTACCCTCTGGAAGCAAGGACTTTTATGTAACTGCACCTTTACAAATCTTGATATAATACCCTTGAAATATTGTTTTTTGCATGAAGATGGGGTATAGCACAGACAGTAGCAACCCAGTATACATAAAGTGAATACTTTTAAAGTCATCTATAAACAAAATCACAGATGTCACTTACTTGATTGCCTCACACATGTCCAGGCCCATCTTCACACAGTTTTTGGCATGGTTAGGTAAAGACTCTGGGAGGCCAGACACACAGTAATAGCAGTCCCCAAGAATCTTAATCCTCATACATTCATTTTCCTAGAAATAAATAAATAAATAAATAAATAAATAAATAAATAAATAAATAAATAAATAAATAAATGTTGATGTACATCATGCTGTTTTATGACAGAATGAGAACATTAGGGAATAAAATGAAGCATGACTCATTTCATGGCATTAATCTGAAATATTACCAACTCCGTCTGTGTCTTACCTTGGCGATCTGATCAAATTTGCCAAAAAGCTCATTGAGCATGTGGACAAGTTCACCAGGAGAGCAATCGCTGGCCAAACGGGTGAAGCCAACAATATCAGCATACAAAATACTGCAAATTGATAAGTAAGCAAATTACATTAGACACCATAAGAAAACGTCATATGTGTATTGCAAATTAAATCATTGAAAACTTACAATGAGTACTGATAATGAATACTTAGTACAGTCTGAGACTATTACTAAGGCCTGGTATATTTTCTCAGTAATCAAAATGTAGTATGGCATTTTGCTGAGCTGAGCCTTAATATTTTACAGTGCATTATTAAAAACTGAGCAAAGTCAAAATCTTGTCAAAAGAATTCCACAAATTTTAACCTAGCACGTTCACATATTTTACCTCTCAAACGTTTTTGGGTTTTCTTCATTTTTCAAAGACTTTAATACTTTGAAATAACTCATACAGTATGGAATTGTGGAATTAGACCAAGAAAAAATCAACAACAGCAAAAAGTTCCCTACTAAGTTCTAAATGAAAGCTACTTTTCTATTGTGTTCACTGGTAGTGATCTATATAGAGAATTTTTGCCTCAATTGTAAGAAAAAAACATAGGTAAAAAAAGAAAAAACATAAAAAAAACCCAGCAGATCATTAAACCTGTTTCCTGGCACATTATTAATTGTTTTCTATTCAGATAAGTTCCTTTTATTCCAAACCAGGATTGTTTCTTTCAGAACTTTTGGAGTTTTCATGTTTGCTTGTTTCCTTGCTGACTATGAATAGCACAATCGTCACCTTGCGTTCATGACCTCGTGTGTGCAGCCTAATGTTAAGGCCCCTATAAGTTATGCTCATTCTGTGTGAAACATTGGCCATAAACCCCCTTATTTTGCATAAAATACAATACTTTTGTGCTTTTTGAGAACCAGAACAATCTCTTTCTGGATCTACCCTGAGGGAAGAGTGTCAGCTTACCACTGGGAGCATATAAATTAGACAAATCGTCTCTTAGAAGCAAAGCAGAAGCACTTCTCTTTAGTGCAAAGGAGTATGGGCAACTTGCGAAAAGAACGCAAGCTGCAGATATTAACTAGCTGTCTCTTAAGACAGCATTTTTTTAATAGACTATCACTATGGTCAAATGATTAAACAAATTTGCATACGTTATCCATCAGCACACACTGTCTGCATAGGGAGCGAAGTTCAAATATGTCATGGTAGTGTCAATGCCAGTATTTCCATCAAAGATCACAATGGTGTAATATATCAGTAAACATTTCAATCTCTCACCTATCAATCTTTCTGACCTTACATGTGAGAATGTGTGCATATGAAGGCTCTTGAGTGCTATGCACATGTGATGGTTAGCTGTTGGGTCACTAAACAGATGTTTTTGTGCTTTGGGGCATGCCAGAAAGGGTCTCCACTGTCTAAAGATAAGTTAAAGTTAAAGGAAGAAAATAACCTGGTAAAATAAGTGATTCTGTAAGCATACAATAACACAGATCAAAAGGGACATTACTTTCTGTTAAATGATATCCAGATCATTCATGCACTAAGATGAGTCTCACTTGTGAACATTTGGGAAGCAAAGACATGGCAACACTGACAACATTTGACAGCTTATAGAGACTAAATGTTGCTACGTTGAAAGCCATGTGGTCTGTGAGAAGTTTAATTGACTCTCACCCTCAATAGAGTACCATAGCAAGCCTCCTATTCTCAAAAGTGCACAACATCAACACTATGAGTGATTCTTGGTCTCAATCCAACTTAATAAAATTGAGGAATGTGTAAAGGACATTAGACAATGAATGATTACTAACTTCCTTCTACATAATTTTGATATGACAGAAGTACCAGTACTAGGACCACATGCAGCTAGGAGTAAGTTTTCCAACTACACAGAAACTCTGGATGGCCTTTCTGTTTCACCACCTGCTAAAGTAAAAGACCTTGGTGTGTTGACTGACTCTAATCTCTCATTTGAAGCTCATGTACATAATATTACTAGGACAGCCTTGTTTCTCAGAAATATTGCTAAGATAAGAAATACTGATATACTTAGATTATTGTAATGCCTTACTGTCTGGATGTTCCGGTAGGTGCATGAACAAGCTTCAATTAGTCCAAAAAACAGCAGCAAGAGTCCTTACTAGAACAAGAAAATATGAGCACATCACCCCTATCTTATCTACACTGCATTGGCTCGAAATAAAATTTCACTTTGATTATAAAATACTACTGCTGACCTATAAAGCACTGAATGGTCTCGCACCTCAATACCTGAGCGAACCTCTGGCCTTTTATCATGCCCCACCCCTACTTAGATCAAAAGCTGCAGGCTATTTCTTGGTACCTTGAAGCAGAGGGTAGATCTTTCTTACAAAGAGGGGAGTTATGGAACGGACTTCCGATTAGTGTTTGGGACTCAGACACAGTCTTAGTGTTTACATCTAGGCTAAAAAAAATTTGTTTAGCCAAGCCTTTTGTTACTAGACTTTTACTAGGTAAAGGAGCAGATCTGGAGGGTTCTCAGGTATAGAATGTTTTGGTAAACTGGGATGTTTGGATGCTGTCGCCCCCCAACTCTCACACGTTCACTCAGGTTTGTTGACGGTGGAGCAGCTGGCCACTTTATGTCCCACGGCGCCCTCATGTCTCTGTTAACTTCTGGCTCTCCCTTTTAATTATGCTGTCATAGCTAGCCTTGCCAGAGTTCCTACTTGCACTCAGCACATGATATACTCTGTTCTTAACCATTTCATGACAATGAGCATACCTAACAATCTTCTTTTCTCTTTTCTCATCTCATTCACTCTTCCTCTCTCTGTCTATTGACCTACACATGCTGCTCTTGAGATCCATCCTGGTGTCCTACTTCTGGTTGGAGTCATCACTAGAAAACCACTTGCTTCTGAACTGTCTTGTATAGGAACTGCCTCACCATACACCCAGAACTGTGAAGATGGCATTGGACTTTTTTTGACAAGTCGCTTAGAACTTAAATTACCATGAACAATCTTGCACTCAAATTTCCCTCAGTGAATCTGCTTTGTGACAGACTGTTGTGAAAAGTGCTATACAAATAAAATTGAAATGAATAAAGAATCACATCACTATTTGACAAACAGAGTCCCCTAGTTCACAAGAAAACCAACCTGGTGGTTCGGAATGAACAGAAGAACAACAGAAGGTTTTTAACTGTGGTTCTATGACAGAGTGGCCACCTTGGTCACTTGGGTTTATGAGGACAAGCTTGACATAACAGGAGACCTTTTGTAAGCTGCATAGGTGAGGACATTGTTGACTTTGATATTAGTACTTGGCAAGGAAATGAGCTAACAGGAACACATCATTAGTATCAAAAGAAAACCACCCTCTCAGTGCTCCAATTAGTCGTCGAACCAGGGTTATAGAGAACATTATTTTGCTATTTTGTGATTGAATGCATTACAGTCAGCTGGAGCATCTTGCTCAGAAGTGTGAAAATCATTGGCATATGTTATCACTTCTGGTGGGAAATGGAGGAAAGTGGTGGCTCTTGATGAGAAAGTGTTGAATTCAAATGCCAGATCTGCCAAGCTGCCGTGGTTGGGTTCATAAGCAAGACTCATACCTCTCAACTGCTCAGCTGTGTCAGTTGTAAATCGCTTTAGACTAGTTTCAGCCGAATGATCAAATGTACGTGCAATATGAGTGAAGACAATCTTGTGAAAACCAAGGGAATATTAAAATGCAGCCTTGGAAAACAACGGACCTCTGGATCCCTCCTGTAGTTTTTTGTTGTTTGTGCACAGAATGTTCAGGAAGCAGTTCCCTTTATAACAGCAACTAACTAGCAAATCTAACACATCTGATTCACACATCTGCTTCACAGGTGCCAATTAGTTTAATCAGATGTGCTAGATTTGGGTTTGAACTCATCAACGTCACTGCTCGTATTTTACACCACTTAAGTTCCTTTATTCTAATGCTTGGGCTACAATATGTTCATGTTAAATGGCTGAAAAAGTGTCATTAGACCAAGTAATACTGGATTAAAATGTGAAATTTTGCACCTTTCTTAAAAAAACCTCCACCTTCTCACATTTCATCTTAGCTGCTACCACATACACCAGAAAGAATTCAGAAATAACACCCTTAGTGAGTGCCTCATCTGTGCTTCCTTTCGAGTGTAAATTGAGTCAGTCTTCAACTTTTGGTAGGTTTATTAAGATTCAGCGTGAGAGCCACGTCTGAAAAATTCATCACTGCTTCAGGGCAGTATGTGAGACTGTCAGACTGCATATATGCATGTGTGTGTGCATGTGTGGGTGTGAGAGAGAGAGTCAGAAAGAGCACCTGACATTGGTGTGCCTCTGCACGTATAAGTTGTGAAAGTTGTTGGTGTTCTCCGCCTGGCCGAAGTTTGGGCCCTGGAGCCGTTGGATGATTTCTGCCTTCATCACACGAGCTATGTGAGCAGGCAGCAGTGAAAGCAGCAAACGCTCCTAAACATATAAAAAATCATTTCATTTCTTGTACTGCTTGCTCTTAAGCAAATGTTTTAAACCACTGAACATAAAATACGCTGCCCTGCATAAGTATTCACAACCTTTAACTTACTTTTCCACATTTTGTACTGTTATTACTTTGCAAAATATTGGGATTTTTTGCCTCCACTTCAATATTCCTAGCAATTTTGTAAAGATTCATGAAATATAATACCAAATAACCCATTTTCAGTTCTGTGAAATAAATTCCATCCCCAAGACAAGAGATGACTCCAGTTAAGATGAAAAAAATTGTGTCCTTTAAAGAGACAACACTATTAATGCTATATTTATACATTTAATATTGGTTAAATGGCATACCACAGTTTAAAACAGAGGTTTCAGCACTACATATTGTAGTTACATCAAATCATCAGACTGGACTTATTGTGTTACTGTTCTTCACTTGAGCTGATCTCACACAGGAAAAATTATCAGAGTAGCGCTTAAGTCTGAAGTTACGTCTAGGGTCTGAATAATGTTGTGTTGCATCTTTGGTATTAAATCATCACTTTTTCACATATCTCCGAATACGGCTCAATGGTCTTAAGTAATAAACCAAAGACAATTAATTACCATAATATTAAACATGACACAAAACAATATTTGTCTACTATTTTCAGCAAACTCTTAATAATACCTTGGGAAAGAGAAGTATCTGGAAGCCCATTCAAAGAAATTACAGCACTTAATCATGAAACCAATTGAATAAATGATGCATTCATTTCGTGTGGGAGTTTTGTCCCTGATTTTCATGTTCCAGGTGATTAATTTATGTTTGGCATCTTTAGTAATAGTTTGTAAATGAAGCTAATCTGATATCACACTGTATGCCAGTCTGCCTTTTCATAACAGATGAAATAAAATTCTCTGGTTAAAGTGTTGCCCAAAGCCTAATTTCTCACTAGGTGTGCTTGATTTCCTATAATTAACAATAATATGTAACAACATGTAAAATGCCAATCAGTAGAGAATCAGGATAGAGTTTTCAGAGGATTATTATAATAGTATCCGTTAAATTAAAGCACCAACCCAATGATCAGTGATGCTCAAAGGGCAACAAATAGACTATCAAGACAATCAGAGGCAAAGCATATGAGCAAATGATCCTAGGAGGGTGATTCTGGATGGTTTGGTCCAACCAACAGACGCTGTTTGACCTCTTACACAGAACACTCGGTTGGAAGGCAGCCATTTTTTGTCAGTGCCAGCCTCCCAACCTTGCAAAACCAACAGTGAGGTTCAGTTAGCATTATCTTTTCCCATGTCTAGCCACTTTTCGACATCAAAAAAGAATGCTGGAATGTTTATATCCTGACAACAGACTTGTTTCTGTGTTTGTTTTCGCTGGGCCTGCCCAGTGCATTTTGAGTCAATTTGTGTGAAAATGTTTCAGAATGCACCTGCATTTACTGAGGACTGTAGTCAAAAGTTGTGCCAATTGTACAAATAGAGCATGTAGTTATGTGTGAGTTCTGAATACTAATGCTTAACACAATACTGAATGTGGCACTATGACTGTAGCACATCATGCAAACTGCACATAAGGGTCACCTACTAAATGCACATTTTATGAGGTGCATTTTATGAGGTACAATTTGCAGTTTAAATGTCAGCAACAAAGAGACTAATGAATAGGTTCTCAACCTTGGGGCCACCTGCAGTGTGTATGGCATCACAGGATTGTTTTTTTTTTTTTACCAACCATTATTTATGAGGTAGTTCTATATATATCTCAACTTGCTTGATGTAATATTTAATGGAAATGGAAACTGATAGTGTATTTTTAATATTAAGCCCATTTTACAGCACACTACAGAAGTGCTGTGTCCAATATGCTGTGATGTTAATCAAAGAGGACACTGGCAGAGTGCAGAGCACATAGCAGCTATTTGGAATAAGAAAAAGTGTGACATGGTTTCAAGCTAGAAGGACTACAAAATACAATATTCATATTTCATACAATATTCATGCTACTCCTGAGAATCCAGTGATCCTGACCCCTTCTGCTTTCCGGGCCTGCCTTACCCATCCCGGTGTCCTTCTCCTGGTTGGAGTCATCACTTGGAAACCACTGGCTCCTGTTAAATATGGCACCATATAAACTGTCTCAATATACACCTAGAACTGTGATGATGCCATTGGATTGCTGTTGACATGAGCGGTTCTGCTACAATGGCATAGGATTCGAATCACCACGAACAGTCTTGCATTCTAAATTTGACCCAAGCATTACAGTGTATTAGTTAATTGCACTATACAGTGTGACCCAAATGAGGATGGGATCGCTTTTAAGTCTGGTTCCTCTCAAGGTTTCTTCCTTTTGCCACCTCAGGGAGTTTTTCCTTGCCGCCGTTGCCACAGGCTTGCTCATTAGGGATATACAGTATATAGATAAATGTAGATTCATAAGTTTATATTCAGAACTTATATACTTTTGTGAAGCTGCTTTGTGACAATGTCTGGTGTTAAAAGCACTATACAAATAAAATTGAATTGAATTTAATTGAATATTTCATATTTCATACAATAATAATAATAATAATAATAATAATAATAATAATAATAATAATAATAATAAATAATATAAAAATAAAATAATAAATATAAATTAAAATAATAATAACTAACAATAATAATTATCCATCCATCTATCCATTATCTATACGGCTTTAGCCATCTGGGTAGCTGGAGCCAATCCCAGCATCTTCGGGCGAGAGGCGGGGTACATCCTGGGCAGGTCGCAAGTCCACCACAGGGCCAACACAGACAAACAGCCACACACGCTCGCATGCACACCTATGGGCAATTTAGAGTAACCAGTTGACCTAATGTCTTTGGACTGTGGGAGGAAACTGGAGCACCCAGAGGAAATGCATGCATGCACAGGGAGAACATACAAACTCCGCACAGAAAGGCACCCTGGGTGACCCGGGGATCAAACCCAGGACCTTTCTTGCTGTGAAGCGACAGTGCTAACCACTGAACCACCATGCCGCCCTAATAATAATAATTATTTATTTATTAATTTATTATTTTTTAACTGCATTTTAAAGACTGCATTTTCAAATGTATTGGTGTAAACAAAGCCCAAGGCCTCAAAGCCTTGAGGCAAATTTTCTCAAATATTTTAGAAAATGACCTCTTCAAAATCACTGGGAAACCTCAGTTCTACTTTCAAACAAACACTCTATGGTCATGCTGGAGTACGAGCAAAAATCAAACTAAGAAATTGTGTGAGCTGTTAAGAAAATCTAGATTCTATTAAGCGTCGTTAACATTTTATAAGAAGCTCCAGGCCACCTAGTGCAGAATGGAATTAATACTGCATGAAATGAAAATGTCACCAGGATTATAATGGCAGAACTACTCGTATTTGTCCTTCATGTGATCTATCTGTTTTTCTACTAAATATCCTGTTAGTACAGGAAGTCTCAGGTGACACACATGAGGGAAAAAAAAGATACTATTTTTAAGATACTGTTCCCACCTAACACTTTTAGCACCTCGTTTCAGATAGCGGGCTATAGCTGTTAAAAGGGTGAACAAGTCAATGGATTTAGATGACGTTTGGCAGCAAACCTGTTGCCGCTTCTCAAACTCCAGCTTGATGGGTAACTTGATGCAGTTGCAGGTGTCATGGTAGGTCTGCTTCAGTGCCAGCTCCATCAGGTGTTTGTGATATGCTCCTGCCATGTTCCCACAGATGAAAATGATTACATTGGCCAAAATCTAGGGGAGGAAATGTAAATACACACAAACAGGACATCAGATTAAACATTCCTATTCCTGGTTCATACTGTACAACCCTGTTTCCAATGGGTTTTAAAATGTGTCAATCCCAATTGGACAGCAATAAAAGTGTAAATGACTACCAAGACGCATTCAAGACACATTCACTTAAATCACTTGCCGAGGTGGTCTGGGATGCATTTGACTACATATCTTTTGTAGTGTAAACGCTAGTGCATACTGATGCGTCCCCAACAAGGATGTAACAGGAAAATGCATCATCAATGCAGGATGTAGTGGTTGTTTTGGTGACAGCAAGCACTTGAAAAAATGGAGAGGAGCAGTGATGTACATGTTGGAGTGCAAGAAATTAATGAAGGTAGCTTAAAGACTTAACATTTTTAACGTTGCTGTTCGCATTGAACTTTCACTTTCTAGAGGAAGTGATGTAAGCAGTAAATAAATCTGAACACAACTGGTCAGCTGGACACAGAGACGCATAATATGTACAGATTTAAATGGCAATGTGTCTCAGCTGACCACTTGTGACCTGATCACCAAAGAAGCATTTTATAACCAAGTGTAAACAGGACCTATATGTGTGGTGGTCTTGGAGAACCATTCACATGGCCCAACTTCCTGTTGACTTGGAATATTCCAAATATTTCATAGGAGTGAATGTGTTCAGGTAACAAAGCTGGCTGTAGAACTAAGGTTGTAGAAATAAAATGTACATTTTCCTTACATATAAATGATGAAGGAATTTCAATATAATATTTGTTTGTAAAGTGCAGTTACTTAAGTATAAAATGAATTTTACTGGAATCTCACACAATATTAGATGCATAAATGTGTAGAAAGAGCAATGAAAAAAAGTGATCTTCTTGTTCAGTCTGTATTTTATATATCCGTTGATATTATCAGGTTAAAAATAAGTGGTTGTATTTAAAGGCAGACTCTTCTGCTTAGGAAAAATCTGGCAGTTTCAGATGTGCGAAATACACGCAAGTGATTTGTATAATGGGGCATCCAGAAAAAATTAAGTAGCGGCATAACCCAACTCAGAATACAAGGAACTTTCTCCACTTAAATATTCAGAGTATATATAAACAAAAACGTGTAAAAAAAACAAACAAAAAAAAAATATGTTTCATATTTTAGATTCTTCAAATTAACCAACATTTACCGTGATGATACAATCGGCATTATCTTAACCAGTTTCATGAAGTAGTCACCTGGAATGCTTTTCAGTGAACACGTGTGCCTTGTT
>JAQQZR010000033.1:3303037-3320742 GCA_030068235.1 Notoglanidium macrostoma
AATGACAACATGAAAAAAGTTTACTTGAGATTTTTGCAAATTTATTAAAAATAAAAAAACTGAGAAAGCACATGTACCTAAGTATTCACATGTAAAAAAGTAATTCGGAAATATGAATCATTGTGTTTGATGTTTATTTCATGCAATCATTTTTGCTCATTTTTATGAAGCCATTGTATGTTAATGCCTTCCTTTATGAGCTTTCTTTATTGGTTTCAGTTATAATTATACTTCATATTACAGATGCTTAAACAAGCTGATGTACAAATTAGTCTGAATGACATAATAATGAAATTATATCTTAGTAGTCTGTATAATAAACACCTAACATGTAGATGAAAGGGTCTCTTGGGTAGTTCACATTATTACAGCCAACAGGCATCTGGAAAATACAGCTTTATTATGAAGCATCTAGCCACTGGATATATATTCTTATCAATAATTATAATACCTAGACTTTGTCAGCTAAATGGAATCAATAAGTCAGCTTAGCCAGTCAGAAATGCATCTAAGGCTTGTATTCTCAGCTGGAGGCCAGATGGTAAGATGCTGAGACTGTAATAGGATCGGAAAGTGCATAAATACTCCTCCATGGTGCAACCCACGAGAATCCAAGCCACTGCTGGCAGCTTAATTTTTCTTACTAGAGGCAACGAAGGCTGTGCTATTAAAAGTGACAAAGTATCTGAAGTGAACCAATTAAAATGGCTCTTGGAAGAGTACAAAGATTTCTGAACAAAACAACAAAACTGAAAAGTTCTTTCTGAGAACATGGTCATGATTGGGAAATTGTGCCATACCCAGATGTATTTTATATATATATATATATATATATATATACCTTTTTTTTTTTTTTAAACATGGGTGGCAAAAGGCCAGTAATCTAATAATCTAATAAAGGCCATCAGCATTGAGCAGGCTTATTATTTTTCATGGAATAGCCTATCCACTGGAGTTGCATGAATTGCAAGTTGTGGGGGAAACATCTGAAGTGAAATTATGTTATTATAATTATAATGCATCATTTTGTTATTCCAACTTAAGCTTGAATATTTGAGTTACTACCTCGCTATCTCTCATGTATTTCTTATGCTTCAGTGCTGTCAAATTCTGAATTCAAATTAATTTGTATAAAAAATGAACAAATCCCAGGTTTTCATAAATGAATACGCTAGTTCTAAAATCTTAACGTTTCTATAGTAACAGCTCACACACCAAGATTTCCTTGACATTTATGCAGTCTTTATGGAAGGATACCCAGTATCAGTGCTTTGTTAAAAGGGACATATTATGAAAATCTCACTTTTTCAGTGTGCTTTGTGTAAGTGGAAAAATCCACATTGGTATAGGCAATGGTATAATTGCATATAACAACATTGTCTGCTATGTGTTATCCTTTATCTACTGGTGAAGTAACAAGTTCTTATGAAGAAATGACAAGAATAATCAAGAGTCATGTCATCAAAATAATGACATAAGTTAACTTGAGACTTTCATACACCCATATTTTGAAAAAAAAAAAATATATGGCCTACAGAAAACATAGATTGAAGCTTATTACCAGTCCAGATTTCTGTGCAACATCATAGGGGATTTGAATGCAAACTTTTATGTAGCCTTAGAACAAATACAAAGTACAGAAATGTTCTTTTTACTACCAAGACATTTAGCATGTGACAGCACAGACATATAAGCAGGAAATAAACTGAATTGTCACTTTCAAAGTTTGCATCTTCTTTTCCTTGTGCTCCAAACATTCCTGTTGAGATAATGAATTACAGGTTTCCCGTTGATTTTACATTATGTTTTTAAATATCCTATTGGGAAAAATAATCTAAAACGAGATAATTTCTCCTTGTCAGCAATGAGACCTGATGGAAATGAAAGTGAGATGCTTGTTTAAATCACCTGCTAAGACAAAAGGACCCCAGTCATCTTACATACATCTCCTCTAGGGTTTCAGTAGAGATCCCGACAGCCACACACTGCTCTCTCCACATTAGTGATGTGCCTTCATTCATTCACATATATTCATACTAATGTATTTCAAAACATCTTACATTTTTCTATATTATCTAATTATACTTTAAAGAGATATACAGTATATTCTCAATATGTTAGTTTAAATACTTGGAGAAAAGTACACAAGTAGTATCATTTGTAAGTGTACCTGAAGAGAAGTACACCGTATTCTAACTGTTTTAGTTGTAGATGAAACACGAGTGTAAAAGTATGTGCGTATGCAAAATATTCAGGTCTGTTTCTTTTACTGTCCACATTAAAGCATGTTTTTCTCCTTTTTTAAATCAAGAATTTAAGATTGTTTTTGTTTAGGGGATTATAATTCTATTTTGGTAGATACATTGGGGGAAAAAAGTAAGAGATGCAAACTTTAACCCTCGGCTGTAGTATTTTCTTCAAGGCATATCTTCATTCAGGCAATCCCCATGGCAACCTTTACATCGATGTTGCCATCGGGTGCATATTAGTGGCACTCTTTACATAAATCCTTTCTCAATTATAGCCTGTAAACGCATTAGTCGAGCAAGTGGGCTTGGATAATTATAAAGAACTAATTGAGTAAATAAATAAGTAATGAAGTCCTGTGGATGATTGGCACAGATCACAAAGCAATGCCAGTGACTTGGATTTAATCCAGCGAGACCATTTAAATAACATGAAAGAAGATTTGGAGAGACTTTACGGCTTGTGACTGGTGTATATTGCAGGATAGAATGCCCTGTGCTAGTGTATTTTAATATACAGTACTACTTTAATTACATGAAGAAAACTACAGAAGCATCTTCAAACGACGACTAAAGACTTACCTCTTTCGGAAGTACTTGGACTAGCATTTATTCTTCACTTTAATGTTTTTAAAAAAAAATAAAAAAAAACCCTCTATTACTTGCCAACAGTTTTTAGTGTGATGGTATTCTAAGCTCATGTCCTAATGAGCCAGTATCAGAATATATTTAATGACGGAGACTTCAAAGCACTTATGTAAGTCGCTCTGGATAAGGGCGTCTGCCAAATGCTGTAAATGTAAATGTAAATGTAAATGTAAATGAATAATTGGCCCGGTGCTCTTAGGAATTTGAGAAAAGTTCTTAAGTTGTCCCTCATAAATGCTCTATGTGAAACACTGGAGCAGAGTGTTTCCTCATCCGAAAGGGTCCCAAGGAATAAATACATAAAAATAAGGCAATTCTTGAGACACACTTGACGTGGATTATTTGGTAACGCTTTATGAGAAGGGCATTCATGAATTCAGCCGTAACATGTTTATATTTCAAATGTAAGAAATAGCACATTTTCAACCAGACAGAAGTCACGTCTTAAGTCAAATTAAAGTTGTGTCAATACAGTCCTTGGAATTTGCATGGCTTCAGCTGTGAGTGAAAACATCCATGTTTGAGGTCATTAGTGCTGTAATAACTGCCCCATGCTTGCACAACAGTTCGTTTGGTTGACACAGACTTTGACATGCCAGAGCTTTTGCACCACTACATGCAATAAGTTCATACTGAAAGACATGAACCCTTCAATGAATACTCCTAAGCAGCTTTATTTGACAGAAGTGAGATTAAGTGCGAGGTCTGTAAAAAGTAAAAAGACATCTTAATAATAATTTTTTTTAATAACGTTTCAATCAAAAATGACTAATGCATCATGTTTTAAAAAATTAGCTATCAAACTGATTTGCTTTACTGGTAAATATTTATTCATGGTTTCAGTAAGGGAATTCAAGATTCCAGGTCCAAGACTCAGGATCATTTTTAATTTGTAAACTTTATCTTAAGGTGAGTTTCTCAATCGGAATTCTCATGATATCTGGGGTGTTTCACATTTCATCATCAGTTAGGATATAACATATATGTAGATGAAAAACAAATTCCAGTATACAAATACAATCCTTAGATCATGATGTAACTGTAGCTCTTTCATTGCAGTGGACTCTTCAGATAATGTTTCATCCCATGTGGGATGTTTAAGTGAATTGTACACAGGCTAAACCTGTTTGATTGAAAATCAGCTTGCTAATTGATTGGAAAATTATCTTGTTAATATTGCCACATTTGAAGGCAAAAGGCATTTCCATTAGCCAAGGTGGCTTCATTTTGCATCAGGGCTACACTGAGGCAACTGGGAAGGCCAACTTGATTACCACCAGCTGATGTTCATTTAGGAAAAAAATTAATTCAGTGGCTCTAATACATGCAGCGCGGTAAGCTGCTCAGTCATGTCGTCAACAGTACGACTGCATCTCTTAAACTGGAGCAGGGGAGAAATGTGTTCAACGTGATAGGAGATGACACCATGTCAGAATCCTCCTTGCCATTTCACACACACCATCGCTGCCTCTTTCCACCATAACACAAACATGCCCTGGAGAGAAGGAGATTAGCCGCTACAGGTTAAATGCATAACGAATAAACCCTGGGTTTAGATGAGAGATGCTCAATATCTAAGAGCACTCCTATAAAACTGCAAAAAAGGCCTGGTGACAAATGTGAAAAGTTCAAAAGCATCAACGTAGCCTTACCAACAATAACAAAACTGAAACAGCTGTGGAGATTCACAAGGGTCCAGAAGTCTACAACTAAAAAGTGGTTTTAAAATTGGACAAGAAATAAGAAAAAAAAAGAAGAATAATGGAGGTTTTGAAGTTTTCCCTCAACTATCTCACTTGATTCACCCGACCAACTCGAAGAATTGCACTGAAAGGAAATTAGGATCACTGACCAGCAAGACCTCAGTGATTCCATTAAGCACCACAATCATTTTCCATGAGTTATCATTGCTTCCACTCTGAAGGCCTGGGGAAAGCCCTTCAAATCACCAACTCTCACACACTGTAAACACCCAATTTCAAGGAACAACAAAAGCCATAAACCTGTTATAACCACAAACATCAACCAATTATGAATGAATTATTTTTAACCAATCCTCTATTGGACATAAATATACTGTTTTAAAAATGAAAACAAATATAAATACAACATACTATGTATACATATATGTGAAATATTATAATTTGATATAAATTATATCAAAAATCAATCAATCCCTCCTGGCCAAAAAAAAAAAAAAAAAAGGAAAAAGAGATCAACTAACAACTAAGTCCGACATCTGGAGCCATATTAAAATACATCCTCAAAGTCTCATGTGAAATTCATACATATTCAAAGTGTAAATAGGTTGGCCTTTGCAGATTCTCTAACAATTTGAGCAATGTGTGAGCACATGATTGTTCTCCATGATGAACAATGCTAACCTACACATCTGACAAATCAACAAAATGCGATATCATAGATGATGACTTCTACTCAATTTGGTATAAGCCAGGGAATCAATGCAGGAGCAATGGTGGAACTGATAAGAAAGGGACCCTTGATTTAAAAAAAAACAAACAAAAAAAACAGTCAGTTAACAGGTATGGACTACAGACTTTCAACAAATGGGTCCTAGAGACTGCATTTGTGTCACAGTCCTGCCTACTTCCAGCAAGAAATGATTAAGAATCCTCCCTTGCCAGATCACATTTGTGTGTATTCCTGTATGTAATAGGTACAGCCATAACATCTCTAGCATGCATTTCATACACAGCTGAGTTCTGGCACTTTCCAAGAGGACTTATGGGCTTCCCAGATTTTAGGCTGATCTTTACAGGTCTTAGGATGTTCTTCAAAGATTTTAGGCTGGCCTTCCCAGATTACAAGCTACCCTTCCCAGACATTAGGCTGATCTTCCCAGATTTTAGGCTGATCTTCTCACATTTTAAGATGATCTTTCCAGACTGTTATACTGGTCATCCCAGATTGATCTTTCCAGATTAGCCTGTGCCGTGGTGCGTGAAGAATCCAATTTTAACCTCTGTGATCTACTCACAGTCCAGTCTTGGCCTCTCCAATTGATTCATTCATTCATGTTTATTAACCACTTTATCATGGCCAGGGTCATGGTGGATTCGGATGTCAGGAAACACAGGACCTGAGGTTCCGGGACTCCGAATCGCTGATTAATATGTGAGCTATATCTCCAAGTGTGTGGTGTTTTATTTAGGGACAAAAAAATCTGAATTCTTTCTTCATTTCTAGGGTCTGTCACATTTTCAACATCAGTTGGATCATGTTAATCTGCTACTGTAGACCAGGTATTATTTAGGTAACTAGAAAATGTTTTCTGTTTTGCAGTAGACTACCTTTCTGACGGAGTATATATTAAAGGACAAAAACAGCAAATGCGATACCTAATTACTGACTCGCTGCTTAAGTAACGCCTCCGAACACCAACGCTCATGCTGCAATCTCCTCCTTCTCCCTCCCTGTTCCTACCAAGACCGTCTCTGAGTCTCTCTCCCACACACACGTTCAGATACGCATACACACACACTTTCATCTCCACTGGGAACTGGCTATGATTCATTTATCTGTTCTTTTACCTTCCTTTCCCTCCTGCCATGTACAGATACACACCATCCTTTGTCCCCGTCCTATCATGTTAACACTTCTTAACACGGCTCTGAACCGATTTGAGGTACAAAATCAATAATCAGAAGTGAACAGAATTTTATTAGGAAAAACAAATTGTTTCAAATTGCTGTTACTAGTATTTTTTTTTTATACTATGTAGCCCACTACCTATTTATATATACATCTATATATATATCTCCCCTTTAAACTCAAATGTTTCTGGATCAACATGATATTGCGTGTGATCTTAGCTATTATGTAACATTGAATGGCTATAATTAAGCTTTTTATAAACATTTACGTAACAAAATCTCATTATGGTAAAATTTGCATTACACTGATAAGCACACCTGCTTTCATGAGAATGAGAGATTGACAGAAAAAAACTTTTTTTTTTTTTCAATTTAAGAATAAATTTAAATTGTGTTAACTTTAGAGACAAAGTGCAACATTGCATTTGGGCTTGAAATAACAAACTCTTGGAAATCATGGGCAATATCAGAGCAATATGGAGCACAATTGATTAAACTCCATAGCTTCTGAACATATTGGCATGCTCCTATTAATATATTATTATATTTAGCCCACATACAGACATTTTAATTAAATAATTTTCATAATTTTCAGACCTATAACTACATTTGGAACTTTATGTTGGTGTTGGAAAGCAAGAACAGTAAAATTAAAATATATATATTTTTTCAATTCTCTTTCTGAGCCCTGCTTCTTAATGTATGCTTCCTATAATAAAGTAATAAAATGATGTCAGTTACGGCAGTAATAAAGATGTGGGAAGGGATATTTAGTGACAGGACAGACAAATGACAACAATTAAAACTGCAATAGGAATCAGGAGTACACAGTAATACCATACGGATTACATACATCATCGCTGCAATTTGATAGATTTGAGGTTCAAATCACAGGAGACGCCTCTAAAGAAATGTCTTGCAGTGTGATGTGTGCCATCACCAGAAACGGAGGGACCCTTATTTTCCATTTCATTGCTCGACTTCAGCGTAGAGATATAGGTCATACAGACAGAGGAGAAAGGCAGCGATTTACCCATGTGTCAATATTTTGCTTCGACTCGCAGTTTGCTCTGGCTTCCCGCTCAAATGAATGCTCCTCTATTCCGAAGGACATCGGCTGAAGCGCTACAACGTAGTCCAGCACATACTTGTCTGAGCTTTTCAACACAGAAACAGCATCTGGTCTGTGTTTGTTTATGTTTTGGATTCAATTTCTGTCTGAATCTGTTGATCCTTTGAACATATTTTTTAACCAGTAAATTCTGCCTGGGTGTAACGTATAACTCGCTAAAAAGAAACCTGAGCAACGATTAAACTTCTTTTTGGCAAAATAAATTGAACTATGTCCTGTTTGTTGTAGACAGCATGCTCACAAGACTGATGTATGGAATAAATAAATTTCACAGCCACATCCTGACAAACACCAGCTTCAAAACCTCACAGTGCGTTGGTTTTACAATCAGCTGGAGTTGCCTTATCACCTGCAGGTTAATAGATTGTGCTAAGTTCATTTAATTAGCCATGACTGAGCCTGATTTCCTTAGATCCACTTGTTCTCTTTCTCAAATGCTTTTTATGGCTCTCAGACTGAATCATCTATGTGAGACTTTTTAAAAGTAAGCGGGAAGCACGTTATAAACGTGAAATAAACACCGGCATGTTGCTGGAGTTCAAACCGTTCTGCCTTCTTTTTGTACAAATTTCCCTTCTTTGCTATCTTCCTCAAAGCATTCTGGAAAAGTGCTGGCGTTAGTCCATAACATCACAAAATATTAGCACTGTCAGATTTGGGAAATCTGTACTTAAAGAGAAACAATAGTAGACTAAATATGGTAGACTCTGACTGTCCTCAGTGATGCGCTACCACCAGTCTGGATGTTTATTAGCTATAAGCTTCAGGGGAGACAAGAGCTTAAGTCTCCTTCCTACTTCAGAATCTTGGTGAGCCAACAGTGCACTTCCTGCTTACACCATTGCAGGATACCACCCTTTCCACAAAGGATAAGAAAAAGAGAGGGACCAATGATCCCCCGTCCTGTTATCTCTCAACAACAGCATGACACTTTTGCCTGGATTCATTCATACTCTTTTAATAAATCAGACAGACTCAAAGAAAACAAAAGAGCGAAGTATGGTGGATGACATAAGCGTAATTCTTTCAATTTGGTTGATGCTTTGGCACTCACCAAACCAGAGCCAAAGAATACAGCCAGCAGTGCCAAGCAGGCGCCCATCACAATCAGCAGCAGGAATACGATGAGCGGGTGCTGCTGGCTCATGCGGCAATAAGACTCGTAAAGCCAATCGGGCGATCTCTGTCTCCGGGCGCCCTCTTTGTCGCTGTTTGCACTGTCCCGCGTGCCACGCTCCAGCAGGTATCTCCTCCCACGCATGGCTGCTGTCCACATAGATCCGGTGCCCTGCCTCTGCTCTTTCTTGTCCTTCTCCTGTCCCTTGCTGAGCTCCTTCAGACTCAAAGCGGGTTGCCGGGTGGCAGCGTTGGCATGCGCCTCAGACACCGGCAGGAAGCTTTCCACTCTGGCGCGCAGCATCGCTCAGGCAACATGTTTGGAACGAGGAGAGAAGTGAGGAGAGAGTAGACTGAGTGTGTGTGTATATGAGAGGGGAAAAAAAGAGGGAGGGACCCAGGAGAGGGAAGGAAGAAAAAGAGGGAGGGGGTAGTGGGAGTGTGACGGAGAGAGAGAGCGAGATTGAGGGGACAGAATGGGCTTACTATAGCACCGCTAATGCATAATGCAGTCACTGAGAGCTAATTGAATGTCTTTAAATGAGGGAATTGTGTGGTTTTCAAAACTCTGAGAGAGGCTTTTAATGCACTGGAGGCATCGATTAAGCACTCTCTTCCTCACGTTTTTTTCCTCTGTCATGTCAATCTCTCATGTCTCATCTGTTCCCCATTTTAAGGAAGGCATATGACGATGGACCGATCTGCAAAGAGAGAGAAAAGCCATCTATGAGAGGGAGATCTTCTCCAGAAAAGCTGTGGTTTGAAGATAGAAATGGCCACAGATTCTCCATGATTAATCCTTGATCCAGCCTAATAAATTCACATTTGCTTCTTAGAGTTTCAGCTCCATCAGTCTGACCCTTCAACTCGATTTCCAGCTTCGCAATAAAGGCTGGATCTGATGCAAAAGCATCAGTAGGACAGCGCTCCAGTCTGCTCTGTGTATTTTTAAACTTGCACTGAGTTACTAAATAAAGTGACAACCTAGTTTATCTATGTAACTAATCTGGCCAGATTACACAGATCCAATACTCCATAGTGATGAACATCCCAGGTTTATTGTTCCAAATAAAGACTACAAAGCTGGGAGAATAAAAACAAGTAGAAAATAAGGTAACTAACATTGGGGGGAAATGATGCACAATAATAATAATAATAATAATAATAATAATAATAATAATAATAATAATAAAAATTTTGTGCAAAAACTCAAGATTAGAAACATCAAACATAATGTATAGTAATTATTTATAATAATATTCTTTATACTGTATTCAAACAGCTACAACACAGCTAACATTTGCCAGACATTTTGTAGTTATACTAAAGATAGATTATTTGTTATACAGAACCACACAAACACATACACACATATACACAATTAACTAGTTGAAGAAAAAAAGAAAGTTAAGGCATTTTGTTTCTGAAAACTTGCTTTAATGAAGTCCTTTTTGGCTCATTTCTGTAACCGCTGAGTTAATTTGGGTCTGACTAATTTAGATTAACTGCCCAAAAACTGGTTCATTATGACCCAGCTCCAGATCATTTTCACCCTTATCCTCATTTTTACCATAATTTCTGGGTTGTCCAGCCTTTTCATGATTATGGCCCAGACAGTGGATATTAATTACTTTTTCCTATTAAAAATGTTACTTTTCTGGAATGTAATGTATTTACTTGTTCACAATAAATTGATTTTAAAGAACTTTTGAAATTAGTTTGTTACAAGGTCAGTGTTAAATAATCCAGCTCATTGTTAAACACCAAAGGTTTTTTTTTTAAATCCCTTTAAAACATTTAGTGAATACACATGTTTAGTGAATACTTAACTTTGCATTATAACAGCAATAAAAAATTAAATACTTAAAACAATAGAATAATGCAATTACATAATATGCAATTACAGTGCATTGCATGAGTATCGACCCTCTTGAACTTTTCCACATGGGAAAGCTACTCATATTCATAGTTCATACCATTCATACTATTAAATGGGCCTGTGCGGAGCTTGTGCCACTGAGTTCGCCAGGCTTTCCTTGAGTAAAGGGATCTGAAGCAGGGTTTCATTTTAATTGAACAATATGATTTCTACACTTAGTATTCACTATCTTATAAAATAGCACTTGATCCAGCACATCCCATCATTGTGTATTATTGTGCTTCAACAGATAATTGTGTGCACAACTTAATGAAGCCATGAGATATAAAACTGAGGTCATTAAAATCACATGTTTGTGGGATGTAGGCAATTTTATCACACTTTAAATTTTATGTGCACTGCTGTAATGAAATCAAACTGATCTGTTACTCTCACGGTTCACTTTAAGTGTAGTTCACAATTTTATTCATATGACATCCATTATTTAAAACGCAATAACTGTTCAATAATAGTCACTTTGAGTTATCTAATATTGGTTTCAAGTGCCATTCAACTTTTATTTTTTCATTTTATTTACAGCCCAAACATACATATCAGCATTAGATGTAGTGCAAGACTTATTACTGCTTCTCACTGAGCCGATATCATGTGAAAAAAGTCTGTTTTATGCAGAATCCACTCTGCATGCGCAGTGCTGTGGACTTATTTGATTTTCCTTTACTTTCTCATATGCTTAAACTCTGTTTTATTCTCTTTATGCTGATTCTTATAATTTGTAAGCGTATTCCAGGGTGCTCTGACCTGATAAGATGGGGTAGAATGTACGTAAAGAGATAAATAAGTGGTAGATGTTGTCATGTGATGACTCTTCTATCATACAGTGAGGTAAACCTCTGAATGTTACCACCTAACGACCTAAAAACTTGTATTCTAAAAACTGTGGATATGTCTAAGGTCTGAATATCACTGGTTGCAATTTCGGTATTCATTCCTCATTATATGTGCATGACCCCACTCTGAAAACACCTCTCCAGGTGTTAGAAAATGCTAGAGGATTTCAAGTTGTTGTCATGGTGATAAAATGGCAGCCCAAAAGTTCATCACCTCAGTGGTTCTTTATAAACCATCAATGATGGCCTTATCAGGGAGAAAAAGAGCTAATAGTGATGCTGTG
Source organism: Notoglanidium macrostoma (assembly GCA_030068235.1). Lineage (NCBI taxonomy): Eukaryota > Metazoa > Chordata > Actinopteri > Siluriformes > Auchenoglanididae > Notoglanidium > Notoglanidium macrostoma. The sequence continues at coordinate 3,314,847 of JAQQZR010000033.1, forward strand.
GCAGTGCAGGGCTTTGACCTTCAACCTTCTGATGAGTAGCGTAACTGGTCAACTAATCCTTTATAAAAACTTGTCCAAAGAATTCAGTGTTGCAATATGCAACCCTGCTATCATGTGAAAAAGTTTATTCAGAAATTTATACCCACCATGATTTCTGTGTAGGGAAAAAAAGCCTCGGTTTTACAATTTACCCCCCAAAAAATACAATTCCAGGACATTAAATACGAAAATGAGAGAGCATGCTCTTTTGAAGAGCATTCAAAGCACAAGGCAAAAAATGAACAGAACTTGAAGTTAGAAAGTAAAAAAATATATAATGAGACATATTTCAAAGAAAGATATAAACTTTGTTATAAGTTTCATTTTCACTGGTAACGTTTTATTTTAATGAACACATATTTAGTAATTGAGGATTTGTTCCTTTTATCAGTAAAGCGCAATTTAGATGATTATTCAGGTGCTTATTCACTATAAGTCCGACTATATTCATAAAAAACCTAGAATGTATTGCTTTGAATTGTTGATTATGTGCCCAGGTTATGCAAATGATTGAGCATGAATTACTCATCTAACTTTACATCTCATTAGTGTGTAATTGGCATTGTATTTACCTGTAGGTTCTGGCAGCGTTTCTGATTATATTCTGACATGCATTGTTTCACCCTTCATGTATATTAGTTTTGATGAGGAAGAAACATCTGTGAAAATGTGAAGGCGTACAAACGTTTCAATTTGACAGCAAAGTACACCAGTGGCACTCATTCACATCACACAGTGATTATTACTTCCATTCATTCATTCATTCATTCCTCTTTATCCTGGTTCTGGAGTCTATTCCAGGAACACTGGGTTTGAGGTAAGAAAAACAAAACACCCTGTTTTGAAGATTCTTGGAGAACAATTTCCTTGATTGAAATTTTTGTGCATTTTTCAATTGTGCAAGATTAATAAATTGCAAAAAATAAAACATGTCATTATAGGCTCCTCTATAATGATTTTTTGTGCAATTATTAGAACACATGTAAAGGCAAACTATAACATTTAACCATATACATTACTCAAGGGTATTACTCCCATCTCCTTCCAGGCTCACAGCCTTGAATCCCTCACTCTGGCAGCTGCAATCTTAATAGGAATACAGACACCATCAGGGCCCAAGATTTACTGTCTTTACTTGCAATTGTGTCATTCCCAGTCAATGACAAAGGACTGTGATTGGGTGCACAGCAGGACCACAACAAATCCAGCTGAGTCAATGACATCAGAATTCATTTCCCCATTCATCTCACACCAGCCTTGACCCTTTGTACAGTCATCCATTCACCTTCAGCAACCCGAGCCTTGATGCAGCTCCATGAAATTGTCACAGGTAGGTTTTAAAGGATTAACACATTGTCCTGGATGTCAAGAAAAAAGATACAAAGGGTGGACACTAAGAGGCAAGATCATTTCAGCCTGAATATTGGAATGTTTACAAGTCATCAGGTTCAATTTGAAACTGGGTATGAGCAGGTCCAATGGGACAATAAAATAGTTAATTATTACTGATGTCAGTCACACATCAATTACTTATCTCACAGATGTACAACAGTAGTAATAAATGGAAAAATTATGATTAAATATTTGGTTGCAAATTGTTGTGGTACAAGAGGAATAAAACCTCAGGGCATGCTGTTTTTAGGGGGAAAAACTAAAGAATCCACTCTGGGCTGGTAACAATAACTTGATATCATGTTGGGCTACATTTCATGTGGGTTATATTCCTAAAAGGGCATGCACCATTGTGTTTTGATCCTTACATGTCAAAAAAAGTTATTAAATGGTTGCTCATACAACATACAAAACTAACATTATAAAGAAATCAACCCACAAAAATAAGCATTTATATTAATATTACAGGGAAAAAAATGTAATTGAAAAATTTTCTAAAAAAAAAAAAAAATCATAGAACTGCAATTTAGAGAATTTTTTCCACTTACCTAAAATTCTTAACTAGGTTTAACAGGGACTTTTCCCATACACTCCTCAATTATTCTTTTATAGAAGTTTTATTTGGAAGTTTTTCTGGTAGGGAACCTTTAGCAGACCTTAATAGTACTACAGGTGAAATCTTTTAAGAATGTACAGCAAATCACACTCATTGCAGTCCGTACCGTATTTTGTTGTTGCTGTTGTTTCATTTCTCTTACACTTTTGAACACCAAGCTTTATTTTCTTTACATACCTACATACACATATGAAGCTGTGTAAGAAAAATGCATCTTAGATCTTATTTATATTGAAAATCATTTAAAAAAAATATACGTACGTCAATTACTCTTAAATACTAACAGAACCTAAATTGCCTAAAGAAGACATACCCTTAGAATTTTTTTATCTTTTTGCTTACTGGGTCATCTTCTCTATTTTACATCTTTTTTTTCCTTAAGAGAATTCAAGTAGTGATGAAACAGTGGAATTTATCATTGACTAACCTCCTCCTGACACTGTAAGGAAAATGTTAGCCTGCTTTTCTGTTCCAACGATCCTAAATAATATATAGAACAATAATATAGAACTGTATATCAAACATAGATATAAATATAGAACATCACAGGCATCTATAATCAAAATAATAACTGTTCAACTGGATGGAATGACAGGAAAATATCTACATATCTTAAAATACATATCGTCTCAAACATATGACCGCTGTCATTAATCAACTCTAATTGAATTCTTTAGATAAATTAGGCAAAGCTTTTAACTGACACCTTCTTGTGGCCCTGAAGGCTCTGCCCTACATTTTACTACTATATCTGGACTATTATCTCTCTTGTCTATTACCTCTTTCACACAAATTTACAGGTTCATTTTGGTGAGAATGGCTGCCCAGTCAATCAATATGATAATGAACTGTTATATTAGGGTAACACTAAGTCCAGCTGGTCAGTTAACATGGCTTGTTTGATTGCTAAATAATTGGGAATTAGTTTTGTCTTGACAAAGTGATCAGGGCTTGGTTTTGAGAGACAATTAGTAAGTTACTTATTACTTTTATTATCATTAGTAGTAGTAGAAGTAGTAATAGTTGTTGTGTAAAGGACGAAACATGACAGGGTGTGCTGTTTTAGGAAAATAATAAAGGTGAGTTACTGTTAGCACCCCAAAGTTGATTACTTTCCAATAACAGCACATCTTGTTTTTCTATTCCTGTTATATCACAGTCATTCACATGTATTGTTGTGGAATGACCACAAGACAAGTTAGTTCCTGCTTTCAGCTATAAACAATCATTTTATCACTGCTTTTTTTGGCTTTTTGGCTCTCTTTTGAAATAAAAAAAAAATTTTTGAGAGAAAACGTACTGAAATAAAAACAAAAACAAATACTAGCACTGGAGCCTCCTTCTGTAAATGTTAACTAGACATGTCCATAGTGAAAACTTCACCACATCAATGATTCAATGATTGTAAGTTTTCTTCATGCTTCCTACTCTGTTTATTACAAGTCCCTCTGAATGATAATCATAAAGTTTTAAAATAAGCACCTTAATATAAATCCATCATTTGAATTACAGCTTAGCTATTGCTGTTGCAGAATCCACACCTCCTGACCAATCAGATCAGAGAATTCTACAGTTCCATAATATGAATCATTATAACGCATTAACGTAATTAAAATATTGTGCTCATGTTGAACTTTACTTGCTCGTCTTGTGATTAATTCAGTCTTTTAGATTAGTTATGTGCTCCCACCTTGCACTGCACAACTGCAGTTGAATCTTAATCACTGTGCTACAACAACAACAACAACAAAAAGCTATAAATAAATAAAATTACTCTTCTGAAGAGTGAGTGTGAGAAGGTTAATGGGGTTTCTTCCCAATAAAATCATTTTTACTTGTTTCCTCCTAGTGAGATTTGTTGCCTCATCTTTCCTGCAATTGTGTGACATATTTCCAAATTGTGTCATCTCATTCATATTATGTAAGATGAACCCTGAAAAAATTTTGTGATATGAAATGGGATTGGTGGGTAGATGTTTGGGCGTTCTTATATATATAAACACAGCTTAAAACAATTAAGGGAGCACTCAGTCATCACAGTCTAACACCAAATCTTCAGGGATAGCAATCTGTCCAGTTAGGAAACGTAAGTGATTGTGAGTCAACTTCACCTACTTTGGTTCAAACGAAATTGACAGCAGGTGCACTGGAGAGACAACAAAACAACCTTTAAAAATTAAATAGTTTTTCATGTAGTGGCTGTAGACAATTTCTCTCTCCTTATCCTTCCTGACTGATTCTTCAATAGTTTTGTATTTTGCTAGTGTCCTTGTCGCTGCTGGTAGCATGAGGCAGTATCTCCAGCTCCTCCAGGATGGCAAATCCATACATGCCATTACAAGAAGGTTTGCTGTGTCTCCCATCACAGTCTTAAGAGTATGGAGGAGATACCAGGAGATGAACCAATACACTAGGAGAACTGAACAGGGCCACAGAAGGGCAACAACCCAGTGGCAGTACTGGTGTCTGCTCCTTTTTGCGAGGAGGAACAGGAGGAGTAATGCTAGAGCCCTACAATGAGGGTGGCTTGCGGGCCCGACATCCTCTAGTGCGACCTGTGCTCCTGTATATGTATTTCATTAAAATTTAGCAAAATAAAAATAAATGATAACACACGAGAAGAAGGTAGTGATGGATTTTGTGTAGTTAAGACATTTTTGGCCCCAAAAAGCCAGAAATACTGAGTATTAAGTTTAAAGTGTTTAATTATATGTATAATTTTGCACCACAAGCTCTTAAGGAATGTCAAAGTGATCATGGATCAACAAAAAAAACCAACAAATGCTATCTAAAATATATGTCCCTCCAGTATAACATATGTATAACATACAGTATGTACCCCCACGTAAGGGTCTTGCTCTTCAGTAGTAGCTCATTAGCAGCAAGCATGGTTTGCCAATGCTTTTTTTGCTGTACAAGACAGCACACTATTCCCTTTTCCAGCCATCCCTTAGTTGAAGAAAAAAATTATTGGGGTCATTCTGGACGTTTGGAATTTTTGCAAGTTTGTGGTTATGTCATGGGCACTTTTCCAAGGAGTATTTTACCATCTTGGGGCAGTTTCATTCCAGACATTTGCAATTCCATTTTTATTCACTCTGTCTGAGCTTATCCTGAGTTAAAGAAAAATGTAGAAATACTCAGGAAGTTTGTTCTAATAACCTAATTTAAATAAATTTGAATCATACTCAATGTACAGCACAGCACAGCACAGCACGGTGGCATGGTGGTTAGCACTGTCACCTCACAGCAAGACGGTCCTGGGTTCGATCCCCGTACCACCCGGGGTGCCTTTCTGTGTGGAGTTTGCATGTTCTCCCCGTGCATGCCTGGGTTTCCTCCCACAGTCCAAAGACATGCAGATTAGGTCAACTTGCTACTCTAAATTGCCCATATTTGTGAATGCGAGCGTGTGTGGTTGTTTGTCTGTGTAGGCCCTGTGGTGGACTGGCGACCTGCCCAGGGTGTACCCCGCCTCTCACCTGAAGTCTGCTGAGATTGGCTCCAACGTCCCCTGCGACCCAGACGGATAAAGCGGTATAGATAATGGATGGATGGCTGAATGTACAGCCAGCACCCTTGATCTATAGCTAGGACTATTAAATGTTAGATCTCTTACGTACATCTAAAGCACTTAATGTTAATGAAATTATTACTGATCAGCAGTATTGTGTTTATATATATGTATAGGTGTTTAACAGAAACATGGATCAAACCAAATGAGTATGTAGCATTAAACAAAGCTAGTCCTCCTGGTTATAGTTATATACACCAGCCTCGTCTAACTGGCAGAGGAGGAGGCGTTGCAGTGGTTTATGATGATAAACTAGGCATCACACAAAAACCTGG
>JAQQZR010000033.1:3346897-3361764 GCA_030068235.1 Notoglanidium macrostoma
TCGTTTTAACTGTACACTGTACCACATGTATACGTTGAAATGACAATAAAAGACACTTGACTTGACTTGACTTGAACACGTCTTGAGACTATAAAGAAACTGAAAAACTGAAGCCCCCCTTTAGAACCTTATATGCTAAAGGGGTCATTCAGGATGCATTCGCTCAAATCACTTGCCGAGGTATTCTGGGACACATTTAACCACATACCTTCTGTAGTGTAAACGCTAATGCGTCCCCATGCACCACAACACGGACATAACAGGAAAATACATCATTAATGTTGGACGCAGAGGTTGTTTTCGTAACAGCATGACACGCTAGAAAAAAATGGAGAGGAGCAACGATGTACGTGGTTGGAGTGCAAGAAAATAATGAATCTATGTTGCAGGTTTAACATTTTAATATAATTTTGCGTGGTAACCTTTGACCTTCTAGTGAATGTGATGTAGGCAGTAACGAAATTTGAACAAAAGTCAGCTGGACACCTTGGAGAAGCCTGATGAACATAGGTGTAAACCCCAGTGTGTCTCAGCAGTCCATTTGTGACCCGAATGCTCAAGACGCATTTTAAAACAGGGCATATTTGTGCTGTAGCATTACACGTTCCAAACCTGTTCCACCATGACGATGTCCCTGTGCAAAAAGCGAGGTCTATGAAGACATGGCTTGCCAAAGTTGAAGTGTATGAGCTCGAGAGCTAAACTCAAACCCAGTGAACACTGACTATCTGCCAGGCCTCCTCGCCAAACATCAGTGCCTGAGATCATTAATGCTCTTGTGGCTGAATGGAAACAAATCCCATAGCCACAATTCAAAATCTAGATGAAGAGGTGGTCATATGCCACCACGACGGCAGGTGGCAGCACTAACGTGAATTCCTAATTTTTTTGCTGTGACGAAGTAGTTGGTCCTTTATACTTCCGGTATGTCCTGAACGTTTTCTGGACGCCGCGCGAACCAGAAAGTTCGCTAAATGTACTTTTTTTTGCATTGCAATTATTTTTAAATTAGAATTGTGTTCTGTAAGGTTTTTTAATCGACGAAGATTATAGTCGAGGAAGAAGATTTGTTTGGCGTTAGGACTGAAATTGGCTGGTATGTTTTTGCAAACGTTGAAATCTAACGGCAATGCTAGCTAGCTAGCCGCTTGGTTCAGCATCAGAATACTAATCGTAGCGTTAGACGTCATGTTACTTGATTACCAAAAGGGAAAGGTAACTGGGACTACAATTAATGATACGTAAGCACGTAAATGTGTGCGTGTGTATAAAAGCAAAAAAAAAAAAAAAAATCTCTCCATGGGTGTAATATTACCAAGTTTAATCAAAAGTGAAACTTTCTAAACAGATTATATATAGTAAGTAGGCGTAAAAAAACGAAATTAACAATCGCTTCTTTAACGTGGGGGGGGGATGAAACACGGGGTGACTGTGGAAATGGCTATGCTAAACAGAAAAATATGTCGCTCTCCGAGTAAAATCGTTCTCTTTTTAACTTTAGAATGCTTAATGCACCCTATTTCAATATATTAAGTATTTATAAATTTATCAGCTAATTTCACACAGTGGAAAAGCATATCATACACTAGGGTTTGTCAACTAGTCGACTGCAGTTCAAGCCCCAGTCACATAGGTTCCACCTGACTGAACCAAGCAAATGAACAAATGTTGCATCAGAGCCAGTCAGTGAAGGTTACAAAAAAACTGTCTATAGTTTAATGAGCCATTAGTCGAGTCACGACTTGACATGGTTGATGGAATAACAAACGTCAGAGAGAGACTTATGCACTTAATCCCCTTGTTCCAACTTCAAAACGGATGTTTTGGCTTGTGCTGCATTGATATTGATCGTTCCCTGCTCACAGGGACAAGACAGGAAATGACTGTTTCCACCATTCTTGGAAAAAGACTGATCTTTAGATGTGTACTGGGGTTAATTATTATTATTATTGGGACAGTGTTAAATCTTGTTTAACTTGTTTGTTGCAAAATGTGTCAGGGACTCTGGTAATATAATTGGAATACATGTTGCTGGGAATTTTGGCTGTGTAATATCATGTAGACACAGTTAATTGGGATTAAAAAACAGGCTATGGTGTTGGTCAAAAGCAGGACCGTGAAGCACAGCTGCAAAACATAGTCACTTCATTGCCTTAATCAGAGCCATAAACTATTGATTAATGATTAAGCAAAGTAGCTTTCATGAATGAAATTGAACAATGCAAAATCTTTTTTGAAAGAATTAACATGTATCTAATGATATTTTTTCCCCCCTCACCCCTTTCAGATCTCCTCAGCATGTCTTTGCCCAAGCGGGAGGTGGAGGAGCTGCGGCCCTGGGTGGAGCGCACCGTGAAGAAGGTGCTGGGTTTCTCAGAACCCACTGTGGTCACTGCAGCTCTGCACTGCATAGGGAAAGGTCTGGACAAAAGGAAGACAACAGGTACAAGCACATATCTCTGCAAAATGGAAAATTCACAGTTTGATGGCATAGGTTCTGGGCTGTTTTTAACCTGGCCAAGTTGGGTTGGGATCTCAACCCCGTCCTTGTTGCGCAGCACACCTCGATGCTTGTGGCACCTATGAATAAAATATTTAATACCTTTATTGCTGTGTTTGTCCCTGGTGTGTCCCTGGACTACAAATTTGTCCACCCTTGGGGTTCTCTAAAACCTTTTCAGGCTTTAAGACTTGTATACACAGCGTACACAGTGTTTGTAATTTGGGGGTTTTAGTTGGATCTTGACGAGATAATCATGTGATTTTTATAATTGTGTGACTTGGCTTTCTGTGCATCTCAGACCAGCTAAGACCATTTCTGGATGATTCGGCGGGCAGCTTTGTAGAGCGGCTCTTTGAAGCACTAGAAGAGAGCAGGAACTCCCGGGGCAACAAAGGCGCAGCCGAGAAAAACCGCAAGAGAGAGCTGAAGGTGAGTCTTACCCTCGCTCCATATCCACGGCGGTGTTTTTTTTTATTTTTTTTTATTTATTTATTTTTTTTAAACTTCACATCTCCATGAGCTCCTGCTTATGTAACATCAAAATAGCTTGTGACCTTAGTTCACTTGCAAGACTCATGTTGCTGGTCATCATCACATATATTCAGCCTAAAGGTTTTATGTCTGAAACGTTACAGTAAAGGCAGCTTTCTCACTCGTCTTTTCTCTCTCTATACAGGACGTGTTTGGCGATGAGGTGGAGGCGCAGAAAGATCAAGAGGGTGGTGCAGCTGCGAAGAAGAAGAGAGTACCCCGATTCGAGGAGGTTGAAGAGCCAGAGGTTCTTCCTGGACCTCCTGCAGAAAGTCCAGGCATGCTCACCAAGATTCAGGTGTGTGCCACCAAGCAGTGTTTTGACATGGGAACCAGACTCTTGGCTGAGAACCATTTTGGTGTTAGTGTGTAACAGTTCCAGATGAGGCAATGGCACCTTGTAAAGGAAAAAACGACATAGGCAGCTACCTCTAAATTCAGGCGTAGTGATATTTTGAATTGCCAATGGTGATGGGGTGCATCAGGAATTATGCTACAGCTGCACTAGTATGAGTTACTAGTGAGATACGAGATCACTCAGCAGTGACATGTATTATAAACATGCATTATGCTCTCATATGATGTTCATTAATCTAATGAGACTTTGTCATTCCAATAGTGTAAATTTGATCTAACTCTAGACTGTGTGCTGGTGCCCTTATTAGGCTGAAATATTACGCCTGTGCTCCTTAGATGTGAAGATGTATTGTAAAGTATAGCATGAATACTGTGTATTGTAGAATTGATAGCCTGAAAGCACAACCATGCTGTATAAAAATGTGCATACTTATATTTTAAATAGCAGCTCTTCGCACTGCACAGTTTCTGGTGTAAAAAGTGGCATAATTGCTTTTTTACATCATCATAACAAATCCTTACCCCTTTCTTCTGCAGATAAAGCAGATGATGGAAGCAGCCACGCGCCAGATTGAAGAGCGGAAGAAGCAGCTTAGTATCACTCAGGTAATGATTTCAAGGAACTGGGGTATATTTAAATAATAGGATCTAAATTCTGGCTGCCAGTTCTCATCTGTCAAGCCCGTTGGGACAGTCATGTGTTTAGTGACTTCATGAACTCACTTCACTTGCATACTGTATGGAGCCAAATGTAACTGTAGTTTTTAATCTCCAGCCCAGAATGCCCCTGGCTACCCCCCAGCCAGCAGCACCCAGCATTCGCCCTCTCCTGTCTCCTGCTCCAGGCCCAGCTCAGTCCATCGCCCCCTCACAGGCCGCCAGCTTCATGAACGATGCCATCGAAAAGGCACGCAAAGCTGCTGAGCTCCAGGCCAAGATCCAGTCCACGCTGGCCATGAAGCCAGGCATCCTGGGAACCATGAACAATGCGGGACCACACAACCTTGTAGCGCTTGCTAACCTGCATGCCATGGGCATTGCACCACCGTGAGTGTAGCAGAAAATCTACATGCACACACAAGAATATTTGTCCTATATAAAGAAGCACACATGATCTGTCTCTAGCATCCCAGTTTCTCTTTATTGCTGTTCATTGTTTGTGCTCATGCAGTGCACTTTGCGTGCGTTTGTGCTTTTACAGTAAAGTGGAGGCCCGTGAGGTCACAAAGCCGACACCGCTCATTCTGGATGAGCTCGGGAGAACAGTCGATGCTAGTGGCAAAGAGGTGGAGCTCACACACCGCATGCCCACTCTGAAAGGTAACATTGAAATTAATGAAAAGCTGAAAAGAATGTGTGTGAGATACCCTGGTAAATGAATAGCCATATTGCTGCCAATGCTCCAGGGGCCAGTTGCACAAACACCTTAAGATTTGACCTTAAGTATAGTACTTAAGGGTTCATTTCTCCTTAGTTGAGGGATTTATTTAAGGATGTTGCACAAAATCACGTAAAAAGATTCCTTAGTTTAAGAAAAACGTTCAGGAATTTATTGCAAAGAAAGAGATTTCACAGCAGTAGCATTAGCAGTCGCGTTTCCATGGAGATTGTTTGCTTACACTCGCTCTTGTTAGTTGTTAGTAGATAGTTATCACTAGCTCACTTGTTTTCGCCTCACAAAGTTGGCCTATTGGGGGGGATGAAAGGAAAGAAAACCAAACCTTGTTCAGCGTAGGAAAATGTTACACTTCTGGAGGAATACAATTAAAATAAAGCATTACAGCCTTCTAAAAAACTAAATTTGTTCAGCAAATGACAGCTGTGACACTTTGTGGAAGTGATGGAATTGGGCAGGTTACTCTGACTGGTGGTTTTATTTTCTTTCACTTTTCTGAGTCTTTTCTCTGCCGTTTATTCTCGGTTATTTCACTGAAATACCGAGCTCACTCACTAATTAAAATCCGTCACAGGTGTGACTCCTTGCCACTTACCTCCTGCAACTTCACTCTCCATTCAGAGCCCGGTGCTCAACCCCTCCACTACAGCAAGCATAAAACACCTAATGTGGGGAGGAAATTGCAATAGAAATTATTTGTTAAATTAATTAAGATTAAATTTCTTGGGATGTATTCATTTACTTCGTTTAACGCCAATACGTCAGCCATGTTGTGGTTAAGATGGAGTCAGAGGTACATTAAGTTGTTTTCCTTATTTCAGTTGCTACGGTCTTTTGTGCAATGGTTTAATGAACTTTAAGGGATTCCTTCATTATAAAGATAAGCAGAAAACCTTAAATACTTAAGAGAACATTTTAAGGAACCCTTAAGGAGAAGACTTATCGGCCCCGGACCCTCTTGAGGGACTATGAAGTTTGGAACTTTTCTTAAGGAAACTTTTCTTCTTTTCTTGAAGAGGAATTGTTCTGTGGTCACTAACCGTTATGTAAGATAGATACAGTATTTCAGACTGAGATTAGAGGTGACATTCCACTTTGTTGATTTGTAGCATGACGATGATGTAGGGATGCACTACATTTCACCTGTTCTACCACTGCTGTAAATCATGCTGGAGAAATGACAGCTATAGCTGTAGTTTTTTATCTCCCTTTCTCTCTCTCTCTCTAGCTAATATCAGAGCAGTGAAGCGGGAGCAGTTTAAACAACAGCTGAAGGAAAAGCCCAGCGATGATCTTGAGTCCACATCTTTCTTCGACCCCAGGATGTCCGTGCCTCAGCCACAGAGACAAAGGAGGGGGTTCAAGTTCCATGAAAAGGGCCGCTTTGAGAAAATAGGCCAGCGAATACGCACCAAGGTGAACGCTACCATTTGTTCTCTCCCACCTGAAATATATAATGGCCATATTATTGGTGTGTATTGTTAGCAGTATAAGACTTAGCTGATGGAGAAAAATATGAAAAGATTTCTTTGATAAATGCTGGTTTGTATTTCAGTCACAGTATGTTTGGCTCATGATGTTGATCCTCCCATTTCAGTGGCTGATAGACGCATGCAATTGTTTGTATTTTTTCTTCTGTTGTCTTTCAGGCTCAACTGGAGAGGTTGCAGATGGAGATTGCGCAGGCGGCCAAGAAGACTGGCATCCAGGCGTCGACCAAGCTGGCTCTGATCACCCCTAAGAAAGAGCTTGGTGAAGGTGAAGTGCCTTCCATTGAGTGGTGGGACTCCTTCATCCTGCCCAACAACATAGAAATGTAAGAAGAAAGCAGATTAAAAATGAGTACTGTAAAGCTGTGCAGTAAAGTCACCGGTGTGAATTCTGTATCTATAGTGAGTGTTTTAGAACTATTGACCCTTATTAAGTCTTGGCACTGTTGGTTACTTTTGTCATGCCTGACATGTCAAATAAATTTTTCTATGTCAAGGGTGAAAGAGTTACTGTGAGAATCTATTTGATTGGTCACCATCTTTGTAGCTCTGCACATTCTCATTGTTCTGATGTGATCAAATGAACTAATGTGCAAGTATAAGTATGCTACGATAAGTGCTTAACAGTCTAACAGTCTTTGCTGTTCTACTGAAATTTCGTCTCCTTTTGTCTCTCTCAGCTCTGCTCAGATTGTATTTGATAACTTGGACTTCCATGGAATCACCAATCTGGTGGAACACCCTGCCCAAATGGCACCTCCAGGTATTCTATGAACTTGTGGCTTCAAAACAAGATTTGACTTTTCATGCCAATTGTGAATCGTCTGTATAAGTAAGTATTTTCAGGCAGCATTGTGACTAAAACTTTGGCAATAAGAGGTGTAAGCTGGATGAGAGGACTTTTATTTAAAAAAAAAAATAATAAATAATAAAATTTCAGTCAAATTTATTATTTTTCAAGTTGCATGAAAATATTTGGACCACAGTAAGTAGTGACTGACCTCTAAGTCAGTGGCCCCTAATTTCACAAGTGGGTACACTCTGTAAATATCAAGCTTGGTAATTTGAAATTTATTGCAAAAGTCAACAAAAAAACACTATTTGAAGAGAGAAATGTCAGCAGAAGAACCTTTGTCCATATTAGAACTTCTCTTTCTCTATTGCAACCCTCCTCGGTCCTAGGTCACTGAAGTAGCCAATGCACTTGATTACAATAAATATTACGGTAAACAATGAGCCTTTTAGCCTTGAAGTGCATGGACATGCACATATGTGCTTTTCATGGCCACTATTTAATCTGGAGAAACAAGTAGCAGTAAAGAAATTGCTGCATCTCCTGTGTGTATAAACATATAACTACTGACAGTTCATGGTCTATTTGTGTTAAGTATACTGTAATTATTATTCAGCAATGTCCAAACAGTAAACATTTTAAGTAAAATATTTTATGTAAAATATATAAATAATAATATAACAGTTATTGGCACATGCCTAGTTTTAATGTGTAATGCTCAGGTACTTGGCAATATTTTCCCATCTAATATTTCTCTCTTATTCTATCTCAGTGGACACGGACAAGCCGGTGACTCTGGGTGTATATTTGACAAAGAGGGAACAGAAGAAGCTGAGGAGGCAGACACGGCGCGAGGGACAGAAGGAGGTGCAGGAGAAGGTCCGGCTCGGCCTCATGCCCCCGCCCGAACCCAAAGGTAAAGCAGGGATGCTTAACAACCTGCATGCTGCCATTATCATCCTTTTGAAGTTATTGAACAATAATTTTCAGCATGCTATAGCATATACAAAAGGTTTTTTGTCCACATTAGGGTGGCATATCAGGATACACAGCCAAATAAAAAAGGCCTCCCCAAGTATATGAATAGTAGAAGAGAGTTACTCTTTACTGAAGTGAAGATAACCGGTCATGGAAGTCTTATTTTATATGAGCAGTTCAAATGGATATAGTGGCAGAGCTGCACATCTTGGAAGATGCATTTTAGCCCTCACCCTCATTGTTAGATGAGAACTAGCTAGAGGGTAGGAATGGGTAATGAGCAAATAAGGCTGCAATAAAAATACTAATGAAGCCAGAACTATTGGGGGAATAGAGTTATTACTAAAATTAACAAAGACTGGGAGGTGTGACATACCATTACTATGCCAAAATCCACATAAACAAGTATATTTGAGAGACTGTACACACAATTGAGGCAAGTGTGGGATGTTTTAAACATGCAGTTGGAACAGACTCTAACCCATAAGCTTCCCTTACTTAACAGTCAGCTCCTTTTGCATTCATCGAAAAACTTGTACTGATTGTAGTCTTGCATTACTCTGGCGAAATGAAAGGAGAGAAAAAGTTGAATTGCACTCTTTTGATGTGAGTAAAATCTGATCCATTCTCATTTAACTGCTAACTTTTTTTTTTTTTTTTTTTTTTGGCATTTGTGCAAGATTTGGTCTTAATCTGACTTGAAAGTTTTGTAATTTATAGGTTATTTAATTTAAGGTTTCTTCAACATGCCTGTAGCAAGCTTTGTTCCAATCACTGCGTGTATATCTCGGCAGTGCGGATCTCTAACCTGATGCGTGTGCTGGGAACGGAAGCAGTACAGGATCCCACGAAAGTGGAGGCTCACGTTCGAGCACAGATGGCCAAGAGACAAAAGTGAGTGCACCTGCATGCACCTAACCCTAGTTTTAACCACAACAGCACACTTGCATATTCCTTATTAAATGTTGTGTAAGGATTTTCTGGTAAGGGAGTGCTTAGGGACAGATGACTTGTGGACCTAATTGAGTACTTCAGTCACCTTCGTTAACAATACAGCACTGATCTACTGCAACATGAACAGGACAAACACTAAATGCACCTCAGTTTATATAGACAATAGTTATTACAGTAAAATAAAAAATTTCCTTATGGATGGGAAATATGACTTCCTGTTATTTTTCCTGTGTGCGTACGCAGAGCCCACGAGGAGGCAAATGCAGCACGTAAACTGACAGCAGAGCAAAGGAAAGAGAAGAAAGTGAAGAAGCTCAAGGAAGAGCTGAATCATGGTGTTCACATCGCTGTCTACAGGTAACGCCTTTATAAACACTGTTTAATTTTATTACTATTTGGAGTTAGCTCCAGTGCATCGTGATTAGATAATTGCATCTGTGTGTGTTGATGTAATTCTGTAATTGTGCTTGATCTAGATTTGAAATAATTTGAAAATTTTTACATATTTGCACACTAGGGGTTGGAGATGTTTTGTAATTTTCAAAGCTGCTTCAGCTATATTCTTCGAAATGCATAGTTGACTATGCGCTTAATTTAAATAAAAGTGACAACACTGTTGGCAACGAGCTGAAAATGATCTAAAGGTGTGACGTGGTGTTTCTTCTCAGGATCCGAAACCTGCACGACCCAGCCAAGAAGTTCAAAGTGGAAGCCAATGCAAATCAGTTGTATCTGACTGGCACTGTGGTGCTACACAAAGACGTCAACATTGTGGTGGTGGAAGGAGGTGAGAGAGAGTCCACAGTCACTCAACCCTGTCACCTGCTGCTGTCATTATTATGCCTTTGTCATGTTTCTCTTCCAACTCTGACACCTGTGTATGTTCCATGTCCTTAATGGCCACTCTCAGCACTGCTGCAGGGCTAGACGATTAAGCATTAACTTAACGTTCATTAGTAGCAGCTCTATACCCTGGCAAGTGCTATTACATATAAGAATTTATACCCTCGTGGGTGTTCTGTTTGTAGGAAATTATGAGGCTGATTATATACTATAGCAGTTTGCCAACAATCGAAGACGTTCTTGTGGGGGCAAACTTACTGACGTTAGAAAACATTACAATTTTAAAATTAAGTACGCACCAATGTGCCAACCCTGGAGACTCCTTCCTTAAATGTTGAATAAATAGCTACTTACAGAAATGAGAAGTTAGTCTATGAACAAAAACATGTTAGAAGAAGCACATTTCATGTGAACCTATGATGAGAATCAGTAAACACTGAGCTGTTTCATGAGCTGAAGTAATAAATCACAATTTGGCAGTAGTGAACTGAATATTTATGAGAAATATGTCTTTGCTATTTTTAAATTGTCTTGAGCCGATGGAGTCGCCTTTAGGGTGGCTGTGAGAATTCAGCCAAACCTAAATGGTGAAGGAATGTCAGTACAATACAGGGCAAGTTAATCATACTTTTTACATATTAGTTTATACACCAAAATGCTGTTCTTTGCTTACAGGACCCAAATCACAGAAGAAGTTTAAGAAGCTGATGCTGAACAGGATCAAATGGAAGGAGTCCAGCTCAAAGAGGGATGGTAAGAGAAGACGTGTTCCCATACCTGCATAAGGAAAGTACTGGAGTCATATAAAGATTATATCTCAAGTCAACAAAGGAGGCTTGGCAAAGCTTGGCACATTTTATGAAGTCATACCTATGTTCATTGAGAAGATTTTTATTATTATTATTATTTTAAATTTTTCATCATTGTGGCTAAAAATAAATAAATAAAATGAAACCACTGCAGGCTCTGACATCTGACCTCTTATGTTCCACTCAGACCCTGATGGCTCGGATGATGAAGGCTCAAAGAAGCAGAATAAGTGCTCGCTTGTTTGGGAGGTAAGTACCTGGGCATGTACAATGTCATACATTTACTTTGTATGATGGACACTCCACATAATCAAAGTTAAACAGATTTAAAAATGTGTTGTATAACAAAAGAGTATATATCGAACATTTTAGGAAGGCTTGTGTCAGTGCTGAAGAAGCAAGATTCTTTTATTCCTTAGATATCTCACATTTGTTATGTGCAGATTTTAATACATTAGTTAAAATGCTTTTGGTTTTCAGTTAGCTAGCTGTCCGGCGCAGCAGTTTTAGTTTGATTATTACAGCTAAGGTAGCTGAATGAAAGACAAGTAGACGTCCATTATTTTTTTTTTTTTATTAGCCGTGTTGGTCTTCTCCCTACTGTGCTCTCTGCTCATTGGCTAAATAGGAAGGGGGAGTCTTGCTGTATGTTTAAGCAAAGTATACTGTATCCACCTGAATGATTTTAAATTAATCTTCATCTTACTATGTGTCCTCATTAGAAACTAAGAATATTACTCTGAAGGTTATCTCTCCTCTCTTCCCATCACAGGGTACAGCGATGGAGCGTAGCTTCGGTGACATGAAGTTCAAGCAGTGCCCCACAGAGAACATGGCGCGCGAACACTTCAAGAAGCATGGCTCAGAGCACTACTGGGACCTGGCCTTGAGTGAGAGCGTCCTGGAGACGGCTGATGACTGAGACGAAGGACGTGTTTAATGTGGTCTGAGTGATGCAGGCAGCCATGTTTGGTTCGTTGTAAAAGGAGTGAAGAGGACTGATTTAATCTAACGTGCTTCAACCTGGCAGTCGTGTGTGTGTACGCGCATCTGTTTGATAATATGCACTGCTGCTACTCTTGGATATTGGATTCTTGTGATAATAGCAGGACATTTGCAAAGAGAATCTAGTGCAAGGACACATTTCTCCTATGACTTATGTGGAATGTGGAAGACGGCTGCTTTGATTTTATTGTTCCGTGGACATAGGATCCTTTAGAGCCAAAGTGTAACTTTGTTTTTATTTCCCTTCCTTTTTTATTCATTGGATGTGAGACTATTCACATGCTGGTCTCTTTAGATGTGTACCCAATCTATTACCAACTGCACACACTGATTAAAGCTTTGGAGGGAAAACATGCTTCCTCGATTTATCAAAGAATGAATGCTTTTTCTTCAGACTTTGTGGTAGGCCGATTCAGTTTCATCAAGACAAACCATTAGAGGATCAAATCCACTCCTTTCCTTTGATTCAACACAGCAACTTGGGTTCATGGTTTCATACTGTGGCCTGGGCTATACAGTGTGGCTGTAAAAGAATGTACTGGTCACTTAAGAATCATATCAGGAAAAAGAAATGATTGGTGAATCTCTCATTACTAGTGCCGGCACAAAGTTCATTTATACGGGTTATCGAAAATCAAAGTTAAGAGTATTCAGTAGAGATTGAGATGTCGATATTGAGGCACATTGCTATTTCAAAAAATATTTCTGAATATGTACTGTATCTCCAGTTTAAAGATTTTTAATCAGTTATGCCAGTTGAGCAACCCCTTAAAGCCAGTGGTTATGTCTTTGCACCCCATGTGCAAGTTGCAGGTAGACTGTATAATCACAAACAATCAGCATTAATGCTTCCTGTTAAATATAACACTGATTACTGCAAATTATAACGGCGGCAGGGTCGTAAATGTACCTGAATAAGCATTCTTTACATCAGTAACAAAGATGCAGACACAAATTGATCTGTGTTGCTTGAAAGTTTGTGAACCCTATAGCATTGTCTATATTTCTGCATAAAAAGGACCTAAGAAATCAGGTTTTCACACAAGAACTAAAAGTAGATAAAGAGCTAAACTAAACAAATGAACCTCTAGGATTACCTGTTAATTTGAAGGTGTATTTAGAGTCAAGTGTTTTCAATCAATGGGATAACAATCACGTGTTGAGTGGGGCCTTGTTTTATTTATAGGACCGGGATCTATTAAAGTCTGAACTTCAACTTCTTTTTTCCAAAAAGCTAAATAAATGAACAAAACAGTATGTATTTAAAAGCATTAAAAAGTATTCAGATACCAGATTAACTACATTAGTACTTTGTTGCAAATTAGTTTGAAGTTTCAGCTATGAAATGTCTGCATTAAGAAGTTATTAGCATTTTTTTTGGAGTGTTTTAGTTCAGTTTCGGCCCATTCTTCGTGGGAAATCGTTCCCCAGGGTTATGATGGTCCTAATAATTAACTTCCATTATTTTTCAATGAGATTTAGATCAGGACATAGGCTAGGTCATTCAAGACCACCTTGATTTATTGTACGGCTGTACGTTGTGGTTGTTGTCTTGTTAAAACTATTCAGTTTTAAAGGTTTTTTTTAGCCGATGAGAAAATTTCTCTCTAATATTTGCTGGTACTTTGCGCCATTTATGTTTCCTTCTATGATATGTCATGCCCAAGGACCGTCTGCAGAAGAGTAGCCCCATGTCATGATGCTCTCACTTCCGTACTGCATGGTGGGTATGGTGATTTTTTTGATCATATGCCTAACCTTTATTTTTCTTCAAACATGGCGTTTTGAATTATTGCGAAAGTCTTCTGTTTTTGTTTCATTTGTGAAGCGAATATCATTCCAAAACAGTTGTCTTATGTTTTTATATGTGGATCTCTGTTCTTTATTAGCAGAGGTCTGTGTGTGGGGTGTTGGAATAAAGATGATGTCTGTACAGTTCATTACTTGTTTTCTGTGGAACTGTTATTCCTGCTGCTTTCAGGTCATCCCTCAGAACTTTTCAAGTGACTGATGAAATCTTTCCAACCAATGGCAACCTCTTTTACAATGATACCATGAGCAATTTGCATCAGTTTCATTTTATATTTCAATTTCATATCTTTGTTTAAATGAAGAGTCTAAGTAACACATTAGCTCATAAATGGATGTGATGAAAATGCATGTGACTTGACAAATAGAGGTTTTAGATAGAGAAAATAGATAGAGTAATAGAGGAAAATGTTAAAGTATCTCAAATAACCATTCTTTACAACAGTGGTGAGCAGAAAAGTATCTCTCATTGCACAACATGAGGCAGAGAACCGCATCAGATTCCACTCCTACCAGCCAAGAAAAGGAATCTGAGGATACAATGGGCAGGAGTGTGATGAAACTGAACAAAGATTGTCCAATAATAAATAAATAAAATTTCTACAAATTCTATAATACATTACATTTATTTTCATATGAAATTATCCAGATTTTTTTTGAGGTTTTGAGAAGGTGGAGACAGTGGTGTAGGAAATTGTATGTGATTTTAGTGCACTTCATGGCGCCATCTACAGGTGTGAGCTCGTAAGACCTGGACCGGAAGTGGATCGGAAAATCTGATTAAGAAGCCAAGTTCAGCCTTGTCACTTAGCTATCGTTATCTGGATAGAATGACGCATCTACAAACAATTCAGTAACTACTCATTATTATTGCAATCCTTTTAATGAAACTTTAATACTACAGCTTGTCTTCTGCTGCTGAGCACTCGGCTCTGTTAGGTCAGCCGACGTGGGCGTGACTAACGTTCAGGGCACCACCCACTCCGAACTCAGTTGACCAATAGAGATTTAAAGTGAACGCCCTCTTGTAAGACCCACACTCCAACATGTGCTAAAAGTAAAAAAACAGAACAACAACAAAAAAAAAAAACCCACTGCATCCGCAAATAGAAAATGAAAGCAAAATGAGAATGTGAAATCAGACATCATCTATTTTGAAAAATTTATTTAGATTTAACTCTCATGACATTCAATGTAAAAGAATATTTATATATTGCTTGTGGATTTTATTTTATTTGCAGCTTTAGGCACAAAATTACCTTCATAAATCCATGTTTAAACTATACTGTTATACCGTAGGTAGACCACAGAAGTGTGTATGAGTGTGTGTGTGTGTGTGTGAGAGAGAGAGAGTGTGTGTGTGTGTGTGTGTGTGTGTGTGTGTGTGTGTGTGTGTGTG
>JAQQZR010000033.1:3363391-3382384 GCA_030068235.1 Notoglanidium macrostoma
AGACAAAAATCAGAGTTGTGGATATAACGGGAAACTCAAGAGAGCCATGATATTATGTTCTTTACAAGTGTATGTAATCTTTTGACCACAACTGTATATAAGGAAAAACACTTTAATTACTTTAGCACAAGTGTGTTAGATTCGTACATGGTTCTCAGTCAAACATGGATGGACAGCTGGACATAATATAAAGAACAAAACACAACAGGGCATGCTGTTCTAAGAACTTGATCAACAGCAAGGATTGTGTTATGCAATTGATTATAAGTTTATTATACTGACATTTTGTATTCAATAAAGAATGTCATTCTTTTCAGCAGTTTATAGTTACATTTATAATGTTTGGAGCTTTTGCAAAACAATGTACTCTATTTCCTTGCACTATAAGAGTCGATCCTTCACCAGCTTCTCTTTTTTTCCCCCTCCTGTCTTAAGACAACAATTACCTCAATTGTTGAACGCTGACACTGAAGACTCCTTAAAAATGCGGAATAAAGGTTTTTTTAAAAACTATTTTATATGGAGTGTCCACCATACTTTTATAGAAAATACCACACCATAGTAAAATTCTTGAATCTGATTGGTCAGATGGTGTGCGTCGTGTTTGTATAACCACACGGGCCGGAGAGTAGTTCTGACTGTAACGTGAAGGATAGGTTTATATTAATGAACTGATTCTAATACGTAATTAGCAACAGTTAGTGCACCGGGACTTGTATGCTGCGTAATTTTAGACTAATAATAAACTGATTAAAAAAGACCATGTTTAACAAATAAAGCGTATAACTGCTGTGGTGATTTGTTGACGTTTATTTAACAATTATGGAAGGAGTTTCAGATGTCAGTGCTAGTTGCAGTGCTTTGCAGAGTTTCCCAGCACAGCGAGTCTTCAGGAGTTTACTGAGTTTGGCTGAGAAGCAACTTCTATGGGGGAAAAATATGTTAATTCAGGACCCTTTAACTGGGATTTGAATTAACGCACTTAAAACGAGCAGTAACCCCAATGTCATTAGTTATTAAGTTGAGCGAAATGCTAGTGATTGGGAAACGCCATGAACAATTTTCAAACAATTTTTAAATACAACAGTCCTGTCATTAATTCCGTTTATACACGTGGATGTTTTTCAGAGCCTGGATGAGTATGTGGCTGCTTTACTGACGCTGAAACAGAAGATCATAGACACAGAGTGAGTCGAAGATTCACATAGGCTCCACTGGTTGGATCAATAACATTTTGATATTGTGCTGCTTGGCTGCAGTTTACCAACAATGTTTTGTCAAGAAAAGTGTACAGTCTAATCCATAATTATTGGCTCCCTTCAAGAGAGTGGACAAAAAAAAATACACATGGTGATTAAATCTTTGAACTCGGCCGGATAAAGCTTTCCATTGATTTAAAAAAAATTTTAAATTCCTCATCAGAATACAGTAGTAGTTATAATGACAATATTATTATTGTGAGGACAAAATGATTAACCCCCCTTGATCTTTAGAATATCTTTTCCATCAGAGGTGAAAAGTGCACAGTATTCACTGGAGTAAAAGTACTGCCCCTGTAGTAAACATTTACATGAGTAAATCAAGAAAAGTAAGAGCAAAAATATCTGGTGTTGTGGAACTTGAGTCATTTCTTTACAATGTACTATATCTGTTGATATATATCCGATAGATATATGAATATATCTATCAACAGTTTAACCTCTTGTGAACTCAATGTCCTCATATTAGGACGCAACTAAAATAGTCAAGGTCACTCTGCTAGCTAATGGCTTACCAGTATACAGTATGCTTCTTCAGGTTGGATTTGTAGCTATGAATTGCCAACATCTTCACAGGTTTTTGTTCACATTATTTGAAGATCATGCTGTTTCTGTGAATCATTTGATACTAAGCATAATTAACCGATAAATTGGGTCTGGGATGCTTGTCTGTATCGGCCACTGCTGATAAGGAGTTTGCTGCCTGAAGCGTGGACTTTTTGCTAGAAAGTGCTTCATTTTAATAAAAAAATGCACATACTGTCTTTTAATTGGCTTATAGTATTATTGGGGGAAATAAATAAACTTTTTTGTAGCAGTAATCAAAAATATATGTACCATTTTTAGTATACTGAAATCTTAGTACATTTTAGTACTCAAAAAAGTTCTACTACTGTGAATCATGCACTCAAGTTCTTTAATTGAGGCCTCTTTAATATATTTAAAATAAATACAACAAATTGTCAAGCTTGAATTCCATGTTGTTGCACACTTGTTCCATTTGTTATCTCCAACTTGAAGACGGCATCCACGTGCACCAAACTAAGAACAGAGCATGTGTACAGAGGACTGTCTGATATCCTTTACTAGTGTCTCCACCCTTTTTAGACATTACAGGAGGAGACTCGGGGTTGTTCTTCTCTCAGACAGTTTCATGTAATAGTAATTGTTAGGGTGAAGAAAGAAAAAAGCTCTGAAGAAGACACTATGTGGAAAAAATGTTTATTACTACAGTGTTATAGTGTATGTTTAAGTTCACGTTTCACCCATTACATGTGTTTATGCTTGTTTTCTTATCGATTGGTGCCAATAATTATGGAATTGACTTTTCATTTTCCTTCTAATTGTTCTATAATTTACGACCACCTCATCAGCATCATATGCTATATTGCCAGAAGTTTGTGGGCAACTGACCATCATACCCATACATGCTTTTTGAAGACCCCATTATACGTGTAGTCCTCCTTTTCTCTTATAATATCCTCCATTCTTCTGGGAAAGTTTTCCACTAGATTTTGGAGCGTTGCTGTGGGAATTTCGCTTATTCAGCCCCAAGAGCATTGGTGAGGGCAGGCACTGATGTCGGACAAGGAGGTGTTCAGTAGGGTTGAGGTCAAGGCTGTATGCAGACCCCTCGAGAAGGTTCTTCCACTCCAACCTTGACAAGCCATATCTTCCTGGAGCTCGCTTTGTGCACAGGGCTGATGAACCACATGTCGGTGTGATGGTCAGGTGTCCACAAACTTTCAGGCATATGTTGTTGTTGTTTTTTTTAATAGAGCTTCTGCTTGTGTCCTTGTGTGTCATTGATTAAGAAAAGGACTGAATTTGTATGTGAAGCAGTTGATTAACACATTAGTGTTGTCATGTTTACAGCAGCATAGTCATGTACACATTTGTTGTCTTTTATCATTCCAGCCTCCTGTTGAGCGAGTATAAAGAAAAATGTGATGATATCCTTTTGCACCTAATCACCATATCACTAGTTATGGATGTAATTGTAAACACCTGGATATGTGATATAAGTCAAGGCCTTCAACAAAGTCAGGAAGTGACGTAGTATTTGCTGTAAATACCTTATTGCTTGTATCTCATTTTTTGCCGATGTGAATACAAACAGCACCAGCCAAATTACAGGCTCACCAGTCTTTGGGGCCTGTGAAAAAATCTATACCGATGTGTAAATAACTTGGCTGGGGTGTAGATGGTGGCAAAAGTGTGATATAAGAGCACACAGAGAATGAAATGGATATTCTCAACGTGAGTCAGCTTCAGATGGCAGAAAAACTTCTAAATTTATGTTTAGGATTAATAGCCAAAGATTACTTTCTAAAATTAACAGTAACCAGTGTTTAGGATTCATTTTAAGTATAAGGTCAAGATTAGTGAGAAAGTATTGATAGTATTTTCTAGATTAAGTTTAAGATTAGGTTTACTTAAAGGTTAGGCATTAGGTTAGGCTTTATATTAGGTTTAGATTAAGATTAACCAGGTTAGGTTTAAAATTAATAGTATATTAGGTTAAGATTAAATTGTGTTCTCATCTGCCTAAACATGTTGCACCTGGGCAAAAGGCACCTGGGTTCGATTCAAACAGACTGAATACTTCATATGTTTTTAAAAAAAAACAAAAAAAAAAACCTCCCCAATATTAACTAACTGATGTTTCCATTATGTGCTATTGTAAAGAATTTAGGCCTGTGAAATTGGTGTAGTAGTTAAAAAAGGCAATATTATCCTGAAATTGGAAAACCAATTCTTTCACTTTCCTTGACAAGTGATTACAGCTTCAGAAATCTCAAAGGTAAGGCTTTTCTCTCTCAATTATAAAGCATTATGACCATACGTCCTTCACTGGGACTGAAGGCATACCTCCTTCACTATAATAATAATATATACACAAGCTTTCAAAATGGGGAACGTATTATTATTATTTTAAACCCATTATTAATTTAAAACTGTATCTCATCATTTGTATCTGTATGGTCCCTATGAAAGTATTGGAACAGCAAGGCCAATTCTTTTGTTTTTGCTATTACACTGAAGACATTTGGGTTTAAGTTCAGTATGAAACTGTTGATCAGAATTGACACTAGATGTGTTAAACAACTTAGAAAATGTCACCTTTGGTGGCAGACCACCTCATTTTAAGTTGCGCAAAAGTATTGGAGTAAACAGTCTTAATACCACTTAATGTTTGGTTGCATATGCCTTTCTTTCAACATCTGCATCAAGCTAGCGACCCACTGGCCTCAACAAACGGTTGCATTCTTCTTTTGTGATGCTTTTCCCTGTTTACATCTTGTGGTGTGGTCTCTCTGTTTCTGCTCTTGAAGTCTTCTTCAAACAGTGGATCGTGATACCTTAACTCCTGCCTTGTGTAGTTTGTCCGTGAGGTCACGGACCGTTGTTTTTGAGTTTTTCTTTACAGCTTTCACAGGGTTTGTAATCAACTGCTATTGTTTTCTTTGGCCTTCCTGTTCGATGACTAGTTGTTAATACACCCGTGTTTTTTTTGTTTTGTTTTTTTCTATTTCAGGACATTGTTGTATTGGCTTTTTCCAGTGCTTGTGCAGTGGCTCTGATTGATTTTTTCCCTATTTGCTCAGCTTCAAAATGGCTTGCTTTTATCCCATAGACAGCTCTCTGGTCTTCATCTTCATCTCTAGTCATGTGTTCCAATCTTTTGATCACTTGAAAAATGGGTGGGTTCAAATAAAAGGTGCCATGTTCTGAGGTAACACGTGCAGATGTAAATATCAGGAAATGAAAAAGCTGAAATTTTGATTTATTGTCTCGACCATCTTTTCCCAATTGTCTTCAATGTACAGTAAAAAATAAATGATTGGAATTGTTCCCTTTTGGAGGGGACTGTACAATTCATAGCTGGATGTGAATGGTTTTGATGTGCGTGGTTGATATTTTTTTCATTCAGAGAGAGCACTAAGCTGCACAAAGAGCTGGACGAGGTGCTGCTGAAACTCGGCCCGTTAGAGAAGCAGACTGCGGAGTACGAGGCAGTCAGTGTTGAGTTGAAGAAAACCAAGGTGACTTCACTAACTCCCCATTAGTGATGGACTAATATATTGATTATCAGTACTTTATCAATGATATTTAAAGTCTTGTTCCTCACTGAAAGCACTTTTGAATAGCTTTGACATTGTTGGGCTTTAAACCTACAGAATCCTGATTATAGGGCTTAAAATTACAGATATTTGCTTAATTTCCGACCATATAAAATTATCTTATTATGGAATTTTTAATCCATTTAATTTTTAATAGTTGGGCTCCACCCTCCAATGCCCACTTTCATGATTTGTTAAAGATTTATATAAATTCATGCCAGTGCATTGTTCTGTCATTGTTGCATTTTTATTTTTTATGTTTGTTGCTTTAAGGCTGCCTTGAAAGCGTATCAGGAGAAATCTGAGGAAGTGGATGGCTTGAGAGAAGCGAACACTAAGGCACTTGCTATGTAAGATATTTTATGATTCTTCACAGCAGTGTAAATGAGCATACAAGTGCTAGTATGCTTGTATTGATAACCAAACTCACTGAACATCTACAACCACAGTACACCACCAGCTAATGCATGTTCACTGCCTCAATCAACTGTGATGGAACTGTCATAGCTTTACTTTTACTGGAGTAATATGTACAGCTTAGGATAGTAGACAGATTTTAAAGGTTCGCTGCTAAGTAATTAGCTTGGCTAGTTTTAATGTTAACTGTGCAACAGTAGCTATGAAATGAAACTAGTTAATGTTAAATAAATGATTTTTCTGTTTATGTATAATCAGTATCCAAATTTGCTATCATGTTAACTGGTATTAGATAAACTTCATGTGGTTAAATGATGACATTTAAGTTTGCCTGATCAAATTTAAATTTGAGCTATAATGAATGTTTTTATTATGTTCTCAGTAATGCAAAGCATGAAGAAACTATCAGGCAAGCAGAAGGTACTTACCACCAACCACAATACCACTAAGGTTGTAACTTAAGTTCTATAGTTCAAGTTCCAACCAAACTGCAGGAACTGTGTTGTGTGATTATGACAATAACTTTAGTGCACCTAGTAGCAGTAATTCTATCTTTTAGTCTTTGGGATATCATTATGGCACCATAGTGCACTGTGCACTAAACTTCCCCGGTATCAGATATGTAAACTATATACATTTATGTTACATTTTGTCTACAGGGCATTCAAAAGTTTGAACATGCCCTTGCCAAATTACATATTTCATTGATTTTTAAAGTGAACAGAAGTAAACACAACCACTGCAGCAAAGTATTTTTTAAAAATACAGTTTTCTGCCAACGTTAATGCACAGATACTTTATATTTGATGAATTTTAAAATAAATAAATAAATAAAGTAATAATTGTGGTATGTGCACAGTTTAGACACCCTAAAGCCTCAGAACTTAATTAACTCATTAGGCCTTAATTGACTCATTAATAAGGATTTGTTAGGCAGGTCAAAAGCTGTCATTAGGAATAACAATTCCAGCGCATAGTGTTTTCTGACTTTTCTAAACTTTGTGCTGACATTCAACAATCATGGGCTCCTCTAAACAACTGCTGATCTGAAAATGATTATAACAAAGCAGGTGGAAGGCTCAAAATTTTACAAAAGTGCTTCTGGCTCCCAATCTCCACCATCTAAAATGTTATTAAAAAGGGCTGTTAAAGGGAACTGTGGAAGTCAAGCCAAGATCTGGAAGACCAAGAAATCTTTCAGATATAGCTGTACATTTGCTGATCAGAAAGGAAAAGTAAAACCCTCATATGACACTAAGGACTTGCAGAAAAGCTTATTCAACACAGGAAAGATGGTGCACCATTCAGCTATAAAGTATTGCTTGCACAAACATGATCTGCATGGACAAGTCCTCAGAAGGAAAACTTACATTTTATTAAAAACATGGATGTTTGATGCATGAAAACTATTTAGAAAATAAACAGCATTTGATGAAAAGAACACAATGCTAACCAGGGGTCGCTCTGCTATGCTTTGGGCTTCTGTGGCAGCCAGTCACACAGGAAACCTTGTGTCTAGCAGGAAGAAGGGCTTCCATTAAATATCAGGAAATTATGTAAGCAAATGTGACCCCTTCAGTGAAACAACTCAAAAAGAGATTGGCTTCTATAACAGGACAATGATCCAAAACATACCTCAAAACCCACCATTAACTACTTCAACAACTGCAAGCTGAAGCTTTTAAAATGACTATCTGCCCTGTGAGAACATCATTGAAAATATATAAGTAGATCTTAAACATGCTGTGCATTTCTCCAAGCTAGAGGCATTATAATGCGAGGGTAGTAAAAAAAAAAAAGTAGAAAGACTTGTGGTTGGCTTAGAAGGGTGTTCAAACTCTTGCAACACAAAAGAATAAAATGGTTTACTATAGACTATATTTATTAGGGATGCCACTAAAATATTTTACAGGAAAATAGACAAAAAAAATATTTATACACCAATTAGGAACAGAAATCAGAAACATTGGACTACATCTGAGTGTAAAATCCATATTAATAAAATTGTTAATCAAAAAATTATTTGATTTTAAATTATATGCCCATTAGTTTCTACCTTTGAAAGTGATTCAAGAATCATCCGTTTTCATTTATAAGCCACATTTAAGCTGAGTCATTGATTATTTGTTGATGACATTAGTTCTCGTTACATTAGTACTGCCCCTAGTACTTTCTGAGTTGTTGAAAGACTCTTAAGTAGAAAGGTTCTTCGAACCATAGCCTGGGTACTGAAATGAAGCTGTATACAGATCTGACGTTTCTCAAAAAGTTGTAGGTTCCTGTGTTGGTAGTGTTTATAGTGTTAAAATGGTGGGGTGCATTGAAGTGCCTGCTGGTGGGCAATAGCATTTTGGAATAAACTGGCTGTCAAATAAATAAATGTAGATTTAAGAAAGAAAAAAAAAAACAGGTAGCTAGAGAATGAAAACAGTTGTGCATGTGACCTGGAACTTCACAAAACTACTTAAGACTATTTGTTTTCTCTTCGTCTAGATGCAGCAAACACACTGAATCTAGAAAATACTAAGCTGAGATCTGAGAAGAAAATGCTAGAAAGCGATCTTCAGAAGACTCGGGTCAGGATTTTGATTGTGTGCTTTTACAGAACTATCTGTAACATGAATAGTTAAGGAAGATTAATCTGATTTTGGTTTATTCTGTTTATGAAGGAGTCTCTCAGGCTGAGTCAACAGGCAGTCGAAGAGGTGGAGAATCTCAAGCTGCAGAATGCTAAGGCACTCATTCTGTAAGTATTTTGAGAAAAAGAACATCATCGGAACATAGTGATCTTACCAAGATCTGTCATAATGACCTTTTCCAGATATTTTTTGTGGGGCTTTTATGATCTTCAGAGGCATGTCTGAAAATGTTATGTTACTGGATCGTGTGGCGGGGAAAATGGTGAAAAACAAATTTGTTTTAATCTAAATATTGGCAACTCCTCAATAAGAACATGACCTAGCAATCTAGTGTACTATATTCTAGCTAGCTAGTTTCTTGATGTAGATTTTAGGTGAGCTGTGTAGGTCTTTTGAAGCAATATAAATTAGGCATCTTGGCTTACTATCCAGCTAAGGCCGTTCTACTTATTTTTTTCTTTTTCTTTTTTCCAGAAAAAGCAATTTGGAAAATCAACTTCTGGAACTTGAAGGTCTGTATTCTTTTAATGCTCATCGCTGACTTGACAAATTCAAGTATGGATGATTATCATGATCCAAGAACCTTTTTTCTTCATTTTGTTGTTATTAATATATAATTTTGTTATTGCAGACACAAACCTCAAGCAAAATCATACAATCGGAGAACTGAAGAGCAAAAACAATAGCCTTGAAAAAAGCAACAGATTAACGGAGGTGCCCATGTAAAAAATAAAAAAATTAAACATTGAAGAATTAAAAAAATTAATTATAATTGGAACAGAAACATAAATACATTTGTAATTGATTTTTTTTTTTTTTTTTTTTTCTTTTTTTTTTTTTTAAAAACCTCTTACAGGAAAAACTTGCAAATTTGGAAAAAGAGTTTAACAAAGGTAACAGAAATCTCTGGGGTATATTTTGACATGCAAGTTGTTTACTGTGACTAAGTAATAAGTTGGTTGTCATTACAGTGAAAAGGTGTTCATCTACGCAAACTGAGAGTGAGCCGAAAGTTGACAAAGGTATTTCCAGACCTATGTTCATTCTTCAGCTTTATAGGTGTATCTGTCCTGTAAGTCTTTATTCTAGGCAACAAACCAAACTGCAGATTTTTCCAAAAGGAGAATTTAGGATCGGTTTATTTTTCTATAATCTAGAAAATACTGCAGACATATTTCCGTAAACTGTAAATCGTAAGTAATTATTTAACATAATTATTTAATCCATTCTTTGAATGTAACTTTTTTCGTCATTTGCAGC
Source organism: Notoglanidium macrostoma (assembly GCA_030068235.1). Classification (NCBI taxonomy): domain Eukaryota; kingdom Metazoa; phylum Chordata; class Actinopteri; order Siluriformes; family Auchenoglanididae; genus Notoglanidium; species Notoglanidium macrostoma. The sequence goes on from JAQQZR010000033.1 coordinate 3,373,091, forward strand.
TAAAGTCTGGTCGCTCCTACAGGAAGTCTGGCATTGTGTGGATCCTTTGTCCAAAACACCAGAAAATTTTGTCTTAAATGGTAATTACTTTTAAGCAGCATTCACTAAGTAAAATGTTATGCTAGTTCAAATCATTGCTCAGAAACTAACATTTCTTTAACAATTCACAGACAATCAACAATGTCCACTGCCGACCAGTCCATTTAGAAATCCGATGCCTAATTCAACTGTTTCGACTCCAAAACGTGCTAAAGTGTCTCCAGAAAAGAGTAAATCTGAATTTTCATTAGTAGGAGCAAGCAGTCCATGTAAACACCAGAAGAAAAAGAAAATGAGCAGGAAGAAGAAAAGAAGCTCGGAGTCCGAGAAGCTAGATGAAAGCTGTGCAAAGGTTGATGAAGTCAGTGATTTATCACTTAATAAGGATGGTCCTGTTGATCATTTATTAGGGGAAGGACGCTGCAGTACCATACCTGATATATGGGAAATTCTCAGCCTTTCCTGTCCTTTGCCTGCACCTTTATCTCCGCTGCCTCCTGATGAGTTGGTAATCATTTCTGAATAATATTACCAATATTTTTTATCAGTGTGTTTCATTTAGCATGAATTAAGTGTGATTTCTTTTTGCAGTCAGTAGTGTCTTACAAAAACATGAACACAAATATGTAGAGTAGGGTACAGAAGCCTGCTTTTAAATTTCATCAATTACCGAAAACCATTATAAAAAATTAATCAGTAGATGCTTCTAGCTGAATAATCTGAAAATTATTATTTTTTTTACTTTTCAAAAAATGTTGACTGTTTGACCAAAAAAAATCAGCTGAAGACTAGTATACATGTGTTGCATGGAAAAAAGGTCTACAGATAAAGACCATTTGAAAAAAGGTACAGATTAACATACTGTAATTTTTAGAACTCCACAGTTCTGTTTTTTCATGACGTGTGCTCTATCCGAAAGATTTCTTGGTCCCATGTAAAACAAATTTTGCACATTTGTGGATCTCTATCTGTCAGTTTGTGGGCCACATGACATTTGTGACTTCTGTTTCTTTACGGATTTTTAACAATTAACAGCGCAGCTGACCTGTAGAAAAAAAATCCAAAAACATAAGGTACAACTACAAGCTACACCAGTCGGTGGTGCTACTGCAGTTAAGCCACCCACTCTTTGTGAAAGCATGGTTAATCTACACGCATGCAAACATTTAGGAACTTTAGGAAATTTAGGATCTTTTAGACACTTCGCAGTAATAGTAGAGAAAATGGAAGGCGAGCGTCCGCGATCTCCTATACAACCAGCACAATTTAATTTCCTACAAAACAATCATTTTAATTAAATAAGTAACAAAATCAACATACAACAATTCACAGCACCTACAAGTATACAGGCAAAACTTTTTATATTTATGCTTTTACATTTAAAAGAAATGGGCCAAACTCATCAAGTTTAAACAGATGCTTTAAAGTATTAACCTAGATAAAAATAAATTTACTAAAACAACTTTTAAGAAACTTTATTATTGTCAATTATTAATCGAGTAATTAATTTGTATAAAAGCATGTAGAATTTTTTTTTTAAATAGATGTTCAATTTCACAGAGGATGTTTCTCTCACCAAGGCATTAATATTTTACTTATTTTAATCTTTTATGTTCGGGCAGTGTGCATACTACAGTGACTCACTATCACCTTTTGCGGTACACAGTGGTATTACGAGATAGGCTGGTCCATCCTGTCTTGGAGCCAGCTGGTTAGCATGCTAACTTCTGTAGATATCTCTTTACATTTTTCTAACTTTTAAACTGAAATTATTACATGGAGCACCTTTTCATTTTGTAGGATGTTCATGAGACAAAAAGTCATCTCAATATTTCTCTTTTGAAGCTAATGAGACAAATGTAGCTTGCAGAGAATATAAACTCCCTGTGAAGCCTTTCCTGGTCTGAGAATCTTTACAAAGCACAGATACTCAAGACTCCTTCCATTAATGTTCCATAAATATATCCAAACAAAAACCCTCACCACCTATTAATTATATTCTTTTTAATTGTTTTTATCTGATAATTATTAGTTCATCAAATCATGTGGTGCATCCACCATACAAGTCCCTGGTAATGAACTGTTACTACAGAAACATAACCATTAAAATGAGCACATTATGGTAAATCAATCGTTCATGATGCAGCCTAATACTGTCTGAGCCTTGTTGGTACTGTATATAAAAATAATGCACACTTTCTGACCATTAGGTTCAAGAACTCAACCATGCTGTGGTATAAAACGATTATTTTATTTGATTTTCATAACTGGTTCATAACTTGTAAACCTTCATAGTTTCATTTCAGAACTTGGATTATATGCTGTTTGTTTCAGGTTGAGATAGAGATTGACTCAAGTCTGAAAGAGAGTTCAATTTCAAAAGCTGAAGATGGACAAGTGTCACAGTCCACAGAGCCACAACCTTCAGAGGATAGTATAGCAGTTTCATCTGTTTATTTGCCTGTAGGAAACCAACTGAGTGTAACAGCATCATCAGTCACTCCTGATACTGATAATGAAAGCCTTCAAACAGTTTTGACAGAGAGCCAAGAAAAAGAAATAGAAAAGATGTGCAAGAGAAAAACCTCTGAAGATTCACCTTGTACTGTTGCAACAGCAAGTTTACAGAATGAATCAGATGGGGAATGTGTTAGCCTAAACCAAGCCGAAGATATTACAGCTGGTTCACAGCTGAGCACAAAGGAAGAATGTAAAAATCAGATCAACAGTAATGCTGGCCATGAAGTACCTAAAGCAAATTGTAATGATGGAGTCCGACAAAGTTCAGAGCTTGTGCAAAAGGTTGTAATCCCTGAAGAGTGCCCAGATAAAGAAGATAATTCTAACCAGCGTAAATCTGAAGTTAAAGCAAATGTGCCTGGATGTTCTTTACAGATTTCTCTAACTCCACTAACATGTTCTAAGACAGAGCCAGAAACAACAATAGAAGAAATCCAGAGTGTTTCAACTTCTATGGTCACAGTTACAGGTTTAAAGACAGAAGATCAAAACAGCTATGGTGCACAAGACATTGAATCCTCCTGTACAAAGATTAATGGTGTTACTTCAGGAGATTCCTCAGATGAGGAGGAGTTCACAGGTCTAAAGAGAAAAGTCAGAGGGATTTGTTTGAGACCAGTGGATTTGGACAGGGTTACTTCAAACAAACTGCTATCAAATGAACAGCAAGAATCTGTAGATCAAGTTCAGAGAACAAACAGTGAAACCAAAGATGAGCATCTTCAACCAGAGAATGAGAAACATGATGGTTGTTTAAAAGAGGTCAACATTATGATGAATATGTGCAAACCTGTAATTCTTGAAGACAATGCAGGGGAAGATTGTAAGCAAGAGACAGGACTAGCAAAGAAGTATAAACATGAATCAGAGAACAATCCCAACAACTCTTTACCAATTTTTAGTGCACATAACCAACAGGAGGAATGTTTACTATCTGGATCTCCTAGCCCTAACACAGAAAACATGGATGATGGCCTGAAAGAATATGGTGACAAACCAAAAGACCTAAGTGTTAAATCTCAAGGTATTTGTCCTACATCCTCAGTAAATACACCTACATGGTCTAGTTTGGATGAAAGTTTGAATCTACCTCTCACAGATGTTGCCTGCAGGAATGCACTTACCTCGACTCAATCTCCTGAATCAATTGGAAAAGTTCTTACAGAGATGGGTCCTCCGCTACCTCCTGTTGTTCTACCACTGACTGCAACACCTCCAAAATTTAGAAAGCACCTTACTTCAAATAGGCCCAGCATCCAGTTGCCTACCTGGTCATCATCAGAAGGTCCATTTTCTCTCAAGCAGCAGTTAAAAGTACCTTCTCCAGATCCTGGCCTTCAAGATGAAGTAAAGACATCCCTTTCTCTGACCATCCCTTCACCATCACACGGAGTTCCCTCTTCTCCTTTGCAATTTGGATCAGCAACTCCCAAGCATGCACTGCCTGTCCCAGGAAGGCTGCCCTTGTCTGCATTAAACTCCTCATCCACCTCTGCCTCACAAGAAAACTCCATGCAGATGCTGGACAGCATGTATCCGGAGCTTTCGGCCCAAGCAAGGACTCTAAACATCCTGCGGGGTAATGTTAACCTTGGAAGGGCTGCAAATGAGAATGGGGACTCCCCACCTTCTGTCACTCCAATCTCCGGGAATAAAACGATCAACTCCTCATCCACAGCTTTCACAAAGACAGACCAAAAGACAAAAAGAATCAGTGCAAATGTGATACTACCCAAAAGTGCCAAAAGGCTTCGACTTGATACCTGTTCACCTGACTCTTCAAGTCTTACCCCTACAGTACAAAAAGTTAGTAATGATAAGCCAAGTAATGGTGTAGCATCGCCAAAATACTATACAACAAATGGTCCATCAAGCAACAGTCAAATGGCAAGAACAGAAACTATGGACAATGCAAGTGATACACAGTCCCTCATCTTTAGTGCATTAGAAAAACTTCAGTATTCATGTTTTGATGTGTTGCCTGTAATCAGGAGTCATGTGTTTCTTGGAAGAATATCTGAAGTTCCTGTCCTAAGAGATGAAGAAAAATGTGTCCTGTCTGATTTTTGTTTAAAGCAGGTAAATTACTGATTTTTAATTATTGTAAGTTGTTTTGTTTAGTGTGCATATAATTCAAATTCGTTAGTAGAATTCTATTGAAATTCAGTAGTTGTTTTAATGGCGACCAGAGCATGCGCTAAAATGACTGTTCAGCAGAGGATCCATATTGACCAAAGTCACCTCTTAGATTGCACTTGTGCTGAATGATGTGTTTGAACCTGCCCATATGATCCAACATAGTCAATCTTTAAAATTTATAGTACAAAAAGGAAATGATATAGATGTGAAGGCACCCTTTATTTCTGTCCCGAATCCCTTTTCTAGCTGTGGATTTAAGTTTTTCAGGTGCATAAACGATTTTAGAAAGAAATTAATTCAGTCCAGTATTTGGTTCTGTCTAGTAGTCCTGCCAAGCCTAGTCTACAATCCAGTATTAATTTCTTATTGCTTAGTTCCTAATTGTCTTCCATCTCGAACAGTCCTCAACAGAGGAGTTTATGTTGGCCATTTTGTCCAAGATCAAGGCGGAGAGAGCTGTTATGAAACACGAACTCCTGCAGTCTCACTGTAGGGTTTATGTAGGCTTGTGTCGATGGAAAGGAGACTGTCAGAAAGCACATGCCCTCGCCTACAGCCTCCTAAAAGAAGGTAAGGTTGTATTGACATTTTATTTTAATTATCTACCAGTAACACTGAAATCAGAACAATGATACAGTAGCATGTGTGTCTTAGCCTTGTTTTTAGTAATTTAGTGTTTGTAGTTATTTGGCATTGTTTTGTTACTTTACTTTCCAGACTTTCCTGAAGCACCAAAGCTGATTTTATTCATAGTGACAACATGGCCAACTGTTCTGTGCCACGACAGCCCTTTGTGCCGAGCCATTAACATAGTGAGCAAATTGAAAGCAGATGGAGAGATATTAGACTACCTCAGCAAGTATCTGCACTGGGATGAGGTAAACTGCTGTCTCACTGATTATCAAGGTTCTTCTCAATTTCTTTGTTTCTTACTGACAAGCCAGAACACATTCATATATCAGCAATATCGCATGAGCAAGAGTGCATTTATTTGCCCTGTGGTGAATCACAGTCATGCCAATATTCAGTATAACCGCACTTTTGCTTGTGTAATATTGCTTTTATACAACAGTTCTATAAACAAGAAAGTAATATCAAGTACTTGACATTTTGGACACAGGAGGGGAAAATGTTATGTTTATTTTTGCTCCACTAGCAGAAATAGATTACAGAGAAACCACACTCACTTCACAGCCACTGCATAGCTTGTGAACTAACTCACATTTGATTTGTTCATTCCTTTCCTTTTTTACTTTCACAATCTCAGTGTAAACCACTGGAAGGTCCTTGGAAGGTCATCTTATTAGTGTGAACAAAACTGACTGCAACATTTAAATAGGTGACACTTGCCATAGCTTTGTACACTGATGTATTATTATTATTATTATTTATTTTTATTATTTATTCTTGAAGTCAATTCCAAGTATATACCAGCTAGCTGTGCATAGTGAAAGTTTAAACTTCTTGGAGTGCTCAGTAGCGCAATAACTGTTTTCTTACCTATTACTCCTCCATTTATCCTGCTGAGCCATTCTATTCTCATTTTTTTTTAATCATTTTTTAAATTAAAATTTTATTGAATTTTATTAAAATGGGTATTTATATGAATTGTATGTTCTGCTAGAGGCCTCCAGGTGATATCCATGAATTGATCACAACCATATTAAAGGCTTTTCTGGAGGACAGCACTTTGATGTTCCAGAACCATGATCGTCATGGTGATGACCTCTGCCCTGCTACCTGGGGATACATTTTCAGCCTGGATCTCCTGTGTGCACATCTGGGCTGGAAGTGGACACATGACAATATTATAGGGTACTGTATGCAAAACCTTAACATATGATTCACAGTTTTGTAGATCTGTTTTTATATCTATGTAAATGTGTAGGGCAAGCCTGTACTGTGGGCCACATATGGCAAAATAGGCAAATTTTATTTTATTGTATTCGAAATCAGCACAGCTATATTTTTATCCCTCCAGGTGTTTCAATACCTGGATAACTTCTTGCATGCCGAGACTTTTTGACACCAATTCACATGTTGACCATACTGTACAAAGCTATGAATACTGGCAGACATTCCCTTTTTTTTCACCTCCTATACATGTCGAGTATTCAAAGTTATCTCCGAAATAATTTGTGCCAATGGTCTGAGCTAGAGGGGAAGCTGTCCTCTAAACTTTGAGATAGTGTCATATTAACTTTGTAATATTTTTATTTATTAACCTTCTTTATACTCAGCAGTGTCTGTTTTTCTCAGTTTTGCAGCCCTTCAGCTGGGTAGAAGTGTAAGATTAATCTATGTTATAACCTCTCAATTATAATTATACTTATAGCATGCTGGTATCAAATAGTAACTCTGTGTGTTCTTTAGTGCTAATTGTCATGTGATTGCCAGCAGAATAGTGCTCTAGTAGTGAGTCGCAGATTTGCCAATTCCACGTTGCTCCAATGCTGATTGGCTGAATGGATTATTTTTGTATCAGGAAGGAAAGAACTCTTTTTACATGTCAGAGCACTAGATATTGGAATGGGTGTTCCATGCACAGTATGTGCAGTAATGCTGATGCATATTCAGGAAACTCATTAAGTCTAAACCCAAGTTAGAACATTGTGTTAAGCCAAGCACTACTACTGCTAACAGCTGTAAACAAGCAGGAATAATGATGAATGATGTCCAGAGCAAAGGCCAACAAGAGAGCTTGTTGAGAGAGAAAATGAATGGCTCAGTGTCAGATATCTGTCTGTTGAGTGCTTGATGTATGAAGAGAAGCCACACACAGGGAAAGCTTGCAGACTTTGGCAGAACATCCAAAAAAGGCCAAATGACAAAACTACATATATTTTTGGCTTTGTTCCCCCAAGTGCTATAAAAATACAATTTAATGTTCAAGTGTAAATAATCTAGTCGAGCTAGACTTCAGGATGGTGCTTGGGCAAACAGTGTCGAGCCTCTCAGGGGGCTGAATATGAACACCTGGGGTATGTCAGCCTCCTCAGCAATTACCATCACTGGACGTTCCCTCTGAAATATGCTGCAACGCTAATCTGTGCCTCGCAGTTTACGAACCATACGAATCTCATCATGGACATGAATGGCATGGCAGTATTGGGTTTTCAATGATTTCTTTGAACTGTTCTTTTTCTGAGGAAGAATGATTGTAAAGCTGTGGCCTAAAGTTTTGTGAATGACACAAATATTAATTTTCAGACTGCTGCCTCATTTTTTTTATGATGGAAATTTGCATATAATCCAGAATGTTATGAAGAGAGATCAGATGAATTGCAATTAATTGCAAAGTCTCTCTTTGCCATGAAAATGAACTTAATCCCAAAAAAACATTTATACTGCATTTCAGCCACAACAGGACCTGCTGACATCATTTCAGTGATTCTCTCGTTAACACAGGTGAGAGAGTGTTGACGAGGGCAAGGCTGGAGATCACTCTGTCATGCTGATTGAGTTAGAATAGCAGACTGGATGCTAAATGGATGGTGCTTGAAATCATTGTTCTTCCTCTGTTATCTATGGTTATCTTCAAGGAAACATGTGCCGTCATCATTGCTTTACACAAAAAGGGCTTCACAGGAAAGGATATTGCTGTTGGAAGATTGCACCTAAATCAATGATTTATCGGATCCTGAAGAACTTCAAGGAGAGAGGTTCAATTGTTGTGAAGAAGGCTTCAGGGTGTCCAAGAAAGTCCAGTAAGCACCAGGACAGTCCACTAAAGTTGATTCAGCGGCAGGATAGGGGCACCACCATTGCACATCTTGCTCAGGAATGGAAGCAGGCAGGTGTGAATGCATCTGCATACACAGTGGGGCGAAGACTTTTGGAGGATGGCCTGGTGTCAAGAAGGGCAACAAAGAAGCCACTTCTGTCCCAGAAAAGCATCAGAGACAGATGTTGAATCCCCTTTCTGATTGTTTTGGGGCAACCGGAAAAAAGATTGTTCCGAGAAGAAAAGGTGAGTGTAACCATCAGTCCTGTGTCATGCCAACAGTAAAGCATCCTGAGACCATTCGTGTATGGGGTTGCTTCGTAGCCAAGGGAGTGGGCTCACTATACAATTTTGCCCAAGAACACAGCCATGAATAAAGAATTGTACTAAAACATCCTCCAAGAGCAACTTCTCCCAACCATCCAAGAACAGTTTGGTGAAGAAAAATGCCTTTTCCAGCATGATGGAAGGCAAAAGTTATAACTAAGTGGCTCAGGGAACAAAACATTGAAATTTTGGGTCCATGACCAGGAAGTGCCTCAGACCTTAATCCCATTGAGAACTTGTGGTCAATCCTCTGAAGGCTGGTGGACAAACAAAAACCAACAAATTCTAACAAACTTCAAGCATTGATTACACTGTACAACAATTTTTTTTTTAAAGTCTTGCTTCCTGAAAAGTTTTTGCTGATTGTGACCGGTACCTACTGGGTATGCACAAATATAGTTTTGGTTTTACTGCAATTAGGAACTCTTAGAAATAGACATTTATATGTTTACTGACAATAACGTATTCAGTCACGTTTCGCATAAGCTATTAAATTCAACAGAATTAAAAGTGTTTTGCTCCTGATTTTCTTTTGTATTCAATGT